>JAAGKR010000599.1:34474-181041 GCA_011419295.1 Clarias macrocephalus | reverse complement strand
TCCGCATGTGAGCCAGTTTCTTTGTAGCGCTTGATGCTTTTTGTGACTGCACTTGGGGACACTTTCAAAGTTTTCCCAATTTTTCGGACTGACTGACCTTCATTTCTTAAAGTTATGATGGCCACTCGTTTTTCTTTACTTAGCTGCTTTTTTGTGTCTAAACTTTTGGTCTGTACTGTATATATATATATATATATATATATATATATATATATATATATACTGTATAATATATGCATATGTGTGTGTACAATACACAGTTATACTGCATATTACTGCATATACCATAACTTTATTATCTCCTGCATCTCCTGTTTGTTTATTGTAATTAAGAATAAAACACTAATCCACATCAGTGTGGTGTGAAGTTTTCCAATACAATGTAGAATTACTGATAGCACCCAGAAGTATTTCATTGGCTCTTTAATGTACTTTGACAATGACATTAAAGTTGAATCTAATCTAATCTGATCTTTTTTTTTTTATGAAAATAGTTGGGAATTTCTAAAAATAAATTGAGTCCCGGTTTGTTGCTAAAACATTATAAAAAATGATAAACAGTTATGTGTTGTTCAGTAATAAATTCAAAGTTGAAATAGTTGATGAATTAAAGCAACTTACGAGCAATAAAACACTAAAGAATCCAATTCTGGGTGATAACAATAATTCCACATTGTATTGGAATGCGTCACACTACGCTGATGTGGATTAGTGTTTTATTCTTTTTTTTAAACCCCTACACTTTTGGGTTTTCTATTGAAACTGGTCAGACGGTGTTAAATTAATTTTCTCAGCACTTCTGACAGCAATTTATTCATTTATGAATCTGCTCATTCTAATGTGTTATAATTTTGATAGTAACAACTCATGCACAGAAACCTCTCCATAAACCATAAACCCTGTAAAATACTTGTCACTGTCAGTGAAGTTACTACTCTGGCACTGGGAGTCTTCCAGATAGAGATGTTTTCACCTTGTGGTCTGTCAGTATGATGTTAAGCTGAGTCTTTTTTATTGCCTTCAAAAAAAGTAAAAAGGGAGCGAGAGAGAGAGAGAGAGCGAGAGTGAGAGAGGCTGGTGAGGAAACAACTATTTATACAGTTGAATGCATAAACTGTATTAAATGTTTTTTTTTTCATGTTGTCTGTAGTTTATTCATATAGTAATAACGTTGTTGGTAAACTGATGTGGCATAAGAGGAATAAAAAACTTTGGTTGTATGAAAATAATAAACTCCGATTCTCACCATGCCCTGATGTGTTTTACTTCTTATGTATTAGCACTCCTTTGTAAATATTCTTTGGAAATACTTACAAAAATGCCTATACAGTAGCTTTAATATGTGGTGCACTCTATTCAGTTACACTAACACAATAAATGTTTCGTCAGTCAACGGAAACAATTAAATCACTGGCACATTAGTGATTTTTAAAAAACAAAAGAAAATGTTTATTTGGTTTAGAGCTGACAGATTCAGAAGTGGATGTAGTGACAACATTTAAAACCTTTGGCTTGTATATACAGTATTATTTCTATTGAAAGAGAGACAGTTAGCAGGAGGTTTAAGGGTGTGAAATGGTTACGTAGTTCAGAGGTAAAGTAGAACTTTCTCTCATTTGGACTTGCAAAAAGAGATTGTTCTGCCTTACCTTTAACTATACGGTAATTTGTAGCATTTTGGAGAAAAAGTTATGTTTTTTTTTCGAAAAAAAAAAAACATTCATATTCTTTTTAAAATAATACAAATGTACATAATGTGAGGTTGCCAAAATAATTCGCTGAATCATGGTGATATGACTGAAGGAGTTTGATTCTGAGCATTTCAGAAAATCCAGTCCAGAAAATCCAGCTTACACAAGCAAACAAAACAAGAATTATTCAAGTCTGTACATGCACTTGGTAACAGCTGACGTCATATAGGAACATGGATGAGACTGAACGGCAGCACATGGAGTAGACAAAAATGACTAAATCACAAAAGGCAAAGGAATATTGAAATAATGAATTTAACTTTCCAAAAACTTATTACACAGTAAGAAACAGTTAAACAGTCTAGCCACCCTGATTTCTGAAGATTCTACTATATTTATACTTAACATACATGCCATAAATTGTTGTGATTCTTTCGAATGTAGTGTTCTATTGCTATTTTAGCAGACTGACCTTTTGGCATGTTCTACAAGAATACTTGAAAAAGTAAGATAATTAGTCTCAACAATCTGCATTTGATAGTAAGTAAAAAGTGAACTAAAGCTTTTATTTCATTTTTTGTTTCCAAGAAATGGACTATGTAATGAAGGTCTAAGTGATGACTGCTACACCACCGTGTAGAATGAATCATTAACTGTTTCTTCAGTGCGTTGTGGCCCTTTGAGCGTCTGCCAGGTCTGTCGGGATCTTAGCGCTCAGAAGTGAGCTGACGTAAGGCCAGATCCGGTCCGTCTCTGTGTCCGAAAACATGTGTAGGATGCCTTTGGCCCTACAAATACACATCACAACTCGAATTAACAGCTTAAAGCATAGTCTATAACTGTCATCATCACTAATGCTTTATTTACATGGAAACATTTTCCAACAATTTCCATCAAATAATGTCGGATAAAATGTTGACATCCAAGTCTTTTCAGTAGTATGTGAGCAGCATTTAGTCTGGGTTACCATAGCAACTAGAAGTACAGTCTGGAAAGAAAAATGGCTCAGTCTTGTGTTGATAAGGGTTAAGTATCAGTCTCAGCAAAACATCAAACATCCCAAGGATATCCTCACATGTGTTTTTAAATCTTATGAAACTTGTAACATTATATTACGGGTCCATTTAACTGGCCCTCAATATCCGCCGTGACCCAAACACTGTACTGTACTGTCTACTGTATGCAGAAAATACAGTATGAGAAGACTCTAATTGTTTGCCGTACTTATGTTTACGGCATTTAGCAGGCACCCTCATCGACTTACATTTTATTGCATTTTTAGTGCTGTCAATCATAGTCTCACAACCATAGTCTGTGATTAATCAGGATTAATCGAAATTTTAAAATACTCAGATTTACTTGTACTATAAACATGCAATGTTGGAATAATGAAATGCATAACAAACCAGGTAGAGGAAACAGATTATGCAGCTTTATAATATCTCAAACATTTAAGTTTAACCTTTATTAAATGTTAATCTCTTGAAACTCCTTGCAGCAGCAATCATCTTGTGAGCCCTGTCTGCTCCTATATTGGTGACCACGTCTATCATCTCCTTTTCAACTTGGCTAGAGCAATTGGCTAGCGCATACTTTCGGCGAAATGTCTTTCTTCTCTTTTTAACACACCCAGAGTAAATGAGTGCAGTTGCCGTTTGTGATCGATTTGATGTGCTATTACACAGAAGTAGTTATGGTTACCTACTGATGTCCGGTGGTCTCCATTAAGTATAGGAAAAGTAGCTTTTGCCAACTGACTCACTTTTGTAGCCTTTTTAGTGTCATACATTTAATGTAATCCTGTAAAAATAGTTCCCCTTGACGGTAGCTCAAGCACACAGCTTTGATTTTACCCAAACGTTTATCTAGAAAATTATTATAATGAAACATGCTATTCAGCACACCTAATAATGCTTCCTCAGTCATCTTATTATCCCTGTTAAACGTGCCATCGTCACATACACCCGGGTAACACAACTTCGCGGTGATTATGGGCAGCCATTAGGGTCAAACTTGGTCATATGATTAATTTGTGTTTAAAAAAATAGCAATTTCTAGATTAACTACATGCATTAACATGACACCCCTAATTATTATTATTTTTTTTTTTAATGTGAGCAGTTGAGGCTCTTTCTCAAGGGCCAAACATTTGTTGGTCCTGGGATTCGAACCTGGGACCTTCTTACTGTACCAAACATCATTCAAATTGATCAGTCTGGTTTATTCTGTCGGTGAAGGCACTGGACTACACCTCCGATCCCCCTCTGCCTGTCACCTGATTTCATGCAGTTGAGCCCTGCTCGATTTTGTGTATCCAAGTTCTGTTTTTAACTGTGTTTTTGTCTCACATTTGTCATGTGCTTATGCTTTATCTTAGTCCTGATCACACTTGATTCTAGTTCCTGTTCCGGTCCTCTTTTTTTTTTTTTTTTTTTTTACTTTCTTTTTTTTTTGCTTGTTTGTTTCATAACATCTATTAAAGAAGGTCTGTATTTCATTTTCTCCACTTACAATCCCTGGCTTAATGTGTACCTTTTATTTTATTTTATTTTATTTTTACTCCTATTGAGATAGCCGTCTTATCATTACCATATTATATTCAGTGCTGATGAATTCTCAGTTCTGATTGGTTAGAAGTAAAAGCAGCAAATCACAGATTTATATTAACACATTCTTTCTCATGTGTCATTTTTTTTTCATTTAGTAACAAAGTACACCAGATTTGCAAGATTGATGATGATGATGATTATTGTCAATAATAATAATAATAAGATGATGATGATGAAGATGAACTGGAACCAGGCCTTCTCGTCCAACATCACTGCCTGACCTCATAAATGCTCTACAGAATGAATGGACACGAATTCCCACAGAAACACTCCAAACTCTTGTGGACAGACTTCCAAGAGGAGTGGAAGCTGTTATGGCTGCAAAAGGGGGACCAACTCCATATTGGAGTAAACGCATTTGGACACAATCTCATTGCAGGTTTAGCCAAATACTTTTGCCCATATGGAATGTCTCATTAAAGCAACTATTTTCTTTTTAAGTGTTCTCTCCATTAATCTGTGTCAGCTGCACTGCATTGCTGTATTGCTACTTGCTGATTTCTCTCTGCATTCATTACGCTGCCTCTGTATTATTATTGTTACACAAGGCCTAACTCAACCCCCGAATGCTGTAGCATCTAAATCCAGGTCACACACTGTTCTAGAATGTAACATGTCTTTCCACTCGGGTTTCACACACAAACCTGACATGGCCTGGACAACTCTGGCAATTCAAACAGAACTGACCGAAGCCGCTGTTACTCTGAGTCATAGTGGACTTCGGTTCCCCTTATTCAAAGTAACATTACCGGTAAGAATGAAACCCTAAGACTGAACTCTAGAGTAGCACTCAGGGGAACTTAGTAGGCTGAAAAGTTCGCACTGTATTTTTAAGATTGGGATTTTCAGTGTGACTGGTCACAGATGTATGGGGCTGTGTGGACAATCACGATTTTAGTATTTTTTTTTTTTTTTTAGATACAATCAATTAGACAAGAATACTTTTACTGGCATAGCAATCATGATCAATTTGTCGTTATCATTTAAACAATGAATGCAGACCAACTTTCTGAGTAGCAGGAAATATCAACCACCAAGTGTATTATTTAACGTCTGCTAGGGTTTTCCCCTGTTCTTCAGTGTTTCTTGGTGCTTGTTGAATCAGCATCCTCGACTGTTGAAAACACCTCACAGTGAAAGATTCATTTCATTGCAGAAGTATCTTAGTTAAAGTTCAAAGAGATTTTCTGTCCCACTAAAATAGTCACAAAAAATTAAGAGCACTACTGTTCACTAGAACTTTCATTATTCTCACTCCAGCCTAAAAAAACTTTTACAACCCATAATGCATTGTATTTTCTTGTATTTTACTGTGTCAACTGCCCAATCATTTACAGTGCAATTCTCCAATATTATAAAACTCCAGGGTCTTGGGTTCGATTCCCGCCTGGGGTTTGTATGCGCAGAGTTTACATGTTCTCCTCGTGCCCCCACCCCCCACCCCCATGTATACAGGATAAGCAGTACAGAGGATGGACTGATGAAGACATACTATTTATTTATTTATTTATTTATTTACACAATGAGGCTTTTACTCAATCCTGTGTTTAACTTCTTCATCTGTAACCTGACCTCTGCTGATTTTGTTACATTTAGTTTACACACTCAAGCTCCTTCATGAGAGCATACCTGAAGCGAAATTCTTGACAGGTCGATTCATACTTGGTCGCTCGATGCTTTCATATCCCACGCCATGATCATCCATGAACTGACTACGCACTGGCTACAAAACGTCATTGGCTACGATGATTTCATCTACGACTCATGCTGAACGTCATCCACCAACTGTCAACAAACTTAAATGACTATCTATGATTCATCTGCAAAGTACCTTCAACACCTCGTGCTAAGAATCATCAACATCTGTAATTCCTCATCATAGCAGTTTTTGACAAATGTTGATGATATCTGTTACCTGCGACTACAGAAGCTAGGACATTTCCACGCACTTTCATAATAAACATTGCAATATGCAGTGTAGTGACTATTAGAGTATTATATTATATTATATAAATAACTATTATATATTACATTATTGTATTATAATATTATTATATTATATATACTATTCGTTTAGTGCATGGGGCTGAATTTATGTTATTTTAGCCATGGATTTAGACATGAGTTTTGTATTTATTAGAACATAGTATTCAGTAGTGGCGGCACGGTGGTGTAGTGGTTAGCACTGTCGCCTTGCACCTCCGGGGGCCGGGTTCGATTCCCGGCCAGGTTTGAGTCCCAACTCTGTGTGCATGGAGTTTGCATGTTCTCCCCATGTTTGGTGGGTTTCCTCTCACAGTCCAAAGACATGTAGGTTTGGTTAATTGGCATTCCCAAGTTGGCCATAGTGTGTGTGTGTGCACTGTGATGGATTGGCACCCTGTCTAGGGTGTACCCCGCCTAAGCATGGGCTCCAGGCCCCCCGTGACCTTGAAGACAGGATTATGTAGTATAGATGATTTTGAGTATTAGTAGTTTAGAGCAAAGGATTTGGGCCATTTTTTGTGCCTTGTATAAGTAGTTTTTACGAGCCACCTACAAGGTTTATATGACCCACCACAATCCATCTACATAGTTAACTTCTATATTTTTTAGTTGGGGACTACATAAAAAATTAAATATTGTTTAATATTGTTTTGACAGCTACCATTTCTTCCCGAAGTGTAACAAGCTGTATCAAACCATAATGAACTTTTACCCAACTATTTCAAACAATCTCAAGATTGTAGGGGTTCATGACTAAATTCAGCAATGTGGAAAAAGCATATTACACATGGGGTCCCTAAATGCAAAATAAAAATAAATAAATAATTTTTTTTTTAAAAAGGAGCATCTATTAGTTAGGATGGACAGCATCTAACTAGATGCTACAATGTACCATATTGCTACATTTGACAATACATACTGACAATACTACTATTATGCTTAACTTATTACTATCAACTTATTAAATTAATGTATTATTGTTATTATTATTATTACAACTTCATTTGAAATTCATTCAAATTGTTCAGGTAGGTTTCCTTGTTCTTCTTCTCATTTTTGTATTAGAACACCATTTGTCCTTTTGTGATGTGAATACACTTCTTAATTTTCTCATTATTCATCTTCATTGAGGTGTTAGGGACTCTGACAATGACTTTTGGTTTTCCCATAACACCAAATAATAAATACCAAACAGGAAGGTCACAGATGCCTTTGTGGCATGTGAAGGTATAGTGAAAGCGCACCTGAGCTGTATGCTAGTTGAGATTTTAGTCACAACGTCTTCTTATTTGATTATGCAGTATGGTGTGTATATTTCCTGTATATACTGTACAAGGTACATAAATGAATGAGACAGAGTGGGTTGAGAGAGGTTAGAATCAAGAGCGCAAACCTAAATAGACTCGAAGGGCTTGCGCTTTGCAAGAAGAGGTTTTCTCGTAACCTCTCCTACAATCCAGATTTTTCCCTTCTTTAGTCTTTTCCTAACCCCTCACTGCTGTGTTTGTTGTATTGGGGTATTATATTATTGTAGCATCCTGGATCTGAACCATGTCCACTTACCTGGTTACTGATTTTAATGCTTAACCGTATGTCCCGTATTTTACTCCTGCACTTGCATGTAACACTTTAATTCTTCTAACAATGGTTTGCCTTGTGCATTGTGGTAGATTACCCATTAAGCACCAAAAGTAGGACATTGTGTTAACAAAATAAGAAGATGTCCTATATGAAATGCTGCTCCTTGATTTGCCGAAATTAATTCCTGACTAACTTATTCAAGAGTAGACAGTAGCTGTAGAATCTCCTTAATAACTTTTGTATATATTTAAATTGATCAATATTTTCATCTTCTATATTGCTTATTCTGCGTACAGGGTCACTTAGGGCATGAGGCGGGGTCCACCCTGGTGGCAATCCATTGCAGGACACACACAATGTATGGACAATTTGGGAACGCAAATGAAGCTAATCTACATGTCTTCGCTCTGTGAGAGGAAACCCGGAGGAAACCCATTAAACAGGGGAAGAACATGCAAATTGCATGCACACAGAACCAAGGTGGCAATCGAACCCTTGAGCTGTGAGACCAGAGTGCGAACCCCTCCGCCACCATGCTGCCTGGTAAAAATGTGTTAGTAATTTTTAAAATCAGTTACTTCTTTAGGTAAGCAGTCATTGCACTAAACTCACCTGTATAAATCTATGACAGGCTTTGCCACATCTTTGTAGTGCCTCAGTCTGGCAACCAGAGCCTCTGGTTTATCATCCTCATGTTGAATCAGTGGCTCTCCACTGACATCATCCACTCCCTAGGAACAGAAAGACAAAAAGGAAATAATACATTGGGCTTATGAATGTATGCGTGTGAGTTTACGTGAGTGGGCTGTACCCAATGTACTTCCTGGGTAATTTCTAATATATATAGTATAACAATTTTTTATATATATATCAAAAAAAAAATTCTCACTCAAGTTCCATATCATTAGAGATATCAAACTTTTCCTTGAACATATTAGTGCCAGTCATAGTAAAATACCCCTAAATTGACATATTTGTCAACTTCACTTGCTCTTAGAACAGCTGTGAAAGCAGATCAGACACTACATGCATGCTAATTTCTGTACCCTCTGGTATTTCATACCAGCTCATGTTTTATGGAGATCATGCAGTTCCATACAAGCTGTTTGTTGTAGCTATTTTATGACTTGCCATGTAACAACAAATGAAAAACACCCTGTGGAATTCACCCTGCTATGATAGGCATGCACACTCACATTGCCTGGTTTTTCATGCTTTCTAGCAATCAGAAAACCTTAAGCGCCTTAAATTCTTCATGTGCCACAATAAAACATTATTCACTGATATATTCATGTTAGATATGGATGGTCACACGACAAGAAGGACCTTTATTTGTCACATGTACAGTATATTATAGCACAGTGATATTCCAGGGCCATGATACAGCACCCCAGGGTTTAGGACCTTGTTCAAGGACCCAAAAGTAGCAGGGGCTTGAACCGACGACCTTCTGATGAGTCACCCCGCTCCTTAACCTGTTGAGCTACTACTGCTCCTAAAGGCTCATTCCTTATTATACCGGGAGTCTCACCTGGGCTGAATGGATCAAAACCAGGAATTCTAACCCCTAGTTCATATGGGAAGAGAAAAGAAGCTGAAGACTTTTGGTGAGAAGTAACACCTGCTCTCTTCCACAAACATGATCTCACAGACATTGCTAACGCTAGTGTCGTCGTTGCGACATTGTCCCAGAGCAGCTTTTCCATGCTCTGGTTACAGATCTAGATGGCATGGAATAACAAAAAGGAAACACTAAAAGGAACCAAAACTCAAAAAAGGATCCATACTCTTTTGGGCAATACCAGATCGCTATCTGTATCTATATAAAAGGACAAAACTAGCAGTGATCTAACAGCAATGTGCTACCATGAATCCTGGATCACACAAATATTTCCTTTCTCCTCCTTACTGAATGAATCTTCTGTTACTGATTAACACTCGTTCATTTTGTGCACAGTATACGTGAGTATAATTATATGTGTGTGTGCTTGCACCCTGTTTTTTCACCTTATGTGAGGTTTTGCCTTTGATGTGAGACTGTCTGTTCCGTATTGAATATTTCAGCCTCTGCCTTGTTTTTTTTTTTTCTTTCTTTCATCCATATGCCTGAAAAATCACCTCTGACTATTTGACATTTGGATTTGCCTCTCAGTTACAATTGTTAATAAATAGCTTGTGTTTTCCCTGTTACAGATGAGTCACATGAACTTGTGGCTTGTGGAATTTATGCGGTTTTTAGACACCTCACATATTAGCTTTCACATTTATTTATTTATTTATTTATTTAAAAGAAGGGCTATTTTTTTGATTGTTGAAAACCGTATGTTTATGTATTCTCTGTAAGTGCATCCATCTTCCTCCATGACCTACTGTACAGTACATCTAAACTTCATGTTGTGGTTCTTATTTCTTTCTTTATTTGTTTACTGGAGTATTTGTATCCACTAAATCGTCTAAAAAAGTTCTTCCCTTTAGGAAAACACATGATTAATCCAATTTTCTTTGAAAAAAAAAAAGGACCGCCATTTAATGTCGGATTAAATTAAATGACTTTCTCACTCCGCAGGATAGGAAAGGAGAGACATCTATCTACCTGGACACGGGGAGGGTTAAATCGCATGTTGTACACCCTCCCACTGGCTGGGTGGATCCAGCGATGATGCAGTCTTTCCTTCAACGTCTCCAAGGGAATGTTAAGACTAATGACCAGGTCGAGCTCGCAGGCACTGTTCAGAGCCTTGGCCTGGGCTAGAGTCCGAGGAAAACCTAGAAGAAAGGGTGAACAAATCAAGTTAGAGATCCAGCGGCTATGTGATTGCAATGGCTCCTTGATAATGTTTAGGACTTAAAATAATGATATTAATATTAGAATGTTTGTATGGTATACTGTATCTAATATGAGTATGTCAGTAAATTGCGCTTTAAGGTGGCATATGAGGGACTGCACACACCCTGCATTTCTCCACTGACTAGGGAATTAAAAAGACACATAAATAAACCTTCATATTCACATTTTAATATTCAGTACAGTGAATCTAAACAGTCCCTGAATTTAAAATTCAATCTTGAAGGTCAAGGCAGCTGGAAATGTTTCTCGAGTCATCATTTAGTAGCAGAACTGATAAGCTTCCCATTAGATTAACAAACCGTCTGCAAGGTTTAATCACAGGTCCAGCTGCCCCGATGACCAATAACGATAAGACATTTTTTCTTTATGATATTTCACCAGAATGTAGCTTTTAATTATAGTAATTAGACACAGTTACGGATCTCCCATTTTATATTTGTCACATTAGATCACTGCACGTGCACCGTACTGTTAACCCCAAGACTGTACTGAAGTGTGTTCTGACTCGAACAGGCACCAGTGTTTACAAACCTTGACATAGATCAGGCTGAATTTGTGGCAACTTGTTTCTAGGTCAGACCCCGCCCTCTCCGCTGTGCCAGTTCTTTTATATCTGATCTTTTAATGGGTGAAGAACTAAACAAGCAATCTGCTTTTTTTGCCAAGCGAGGTCTGAAGTATTCACTTGCTAGAGCGGTTATGTAACACAGAGTGTTATCTAACAGCCGATTTAATACCTGAGGATTTCGGGAAAGTATGTGGACATATCAGAGTACGTCTGCCGTCTTCATCTAAACCTAGTAACTCAAAATGCTAGGGTGGAAAAAAATACAGTAAAGTTACATAAACTTGGAATTCGGATTCAGAAACTCCCAGTTCAGGATATGATGTCATATCGATATGTCTGATCACACAGTAGTCATTTTCAGCGCTTCCCTCCTTTAAATGCAGTATGTACTTTAAATCACTCAACAGAAACACGCTGACATTACTACAGGTTTTGGGAAAGCAAACACTGAAAAAGTGCACTACAAGTTGTCAAATATCTCACAGCACTTCAAACCAGGACATAAAAATAACAGCGAGATTATATTTAACGGATAATTAATGTTTTAGTCCTTGTCGGATAATTAACAGATAAGTAATGTTTTAGTCCTTGTCAAGTTGCGCCTGCTGTATGTACATTCTGTACCTGCTGCAACATTCGTATGGTTAACTGAGAATTTGGCGTAAACAACATGACAGCATAGATCCATCCTGCCTTGTTTTTACAGTTCAGGCTGGTGGTGTCATGGTGTGGGGGAGATTTTCTTGGCACACTTTGGGCCCCTTAATACCAAATAAGCTACAGCATTCCTGAATATTAGTTCTGACCATGTACATCCCTTTCAGCAAGATATCTCACCATGTCACAAAGCTAAAATCATCTCAAACTGGTTGCTAGAACATGACGGTGAGTTCACTGTAATTAAATGGCCTTCAAAGTCACCAGGTCTCTATCCAATAGAGCACCTTTGGAATGTGGTGGAACGGTGGATGTGCACCCAACAAATCTGCACTCACCTGTGACATGCTGTCATGTCAGTAAGGGCCAAAATCTCTAAGGAATTTTACCACCATATTGTTGAATGTATGGCATGAAGGCAAAAGGGGTCCAACCAAGCACTAGCAAGGTTGCCAACGATGTGGCCAGTGAGTGTACAGTATATGGCTCTATACTGTAGTTGGCATTATTATACCATTCGGTAATTTGTCTTGAGGCAACATTGTACCCTGGTAGGAAATGTTGCAACACTTGAGAAAGAAGAGTCTCAGAAAATTGGTTGTTTTTTTTGCAGGAAGCCAAAACCTGTCATAGATCATAACATGAGCGCCAATAAAAACACAGTTAAATGCGTTCTCATAAACACATGGCTGACATGGTATCTTTTCTTTCTTTCAGTCTGCAGTAGCTCAACCCATTTACAGTTAATAAGACAAAAGAAACTAAGCTTATAATGTTACTAAGAAACCGGAAAAGTGCAAAGTCTTTTGCGCTAAAGACTTACCCATGTTAGAAAAATTTAACTCCAAAGTTATAGTTTTAACTCTTGGCTGTTACACTGGATGACTCCTTCTGTAGATGTTAAATGAAAGGACACATAAGATCTTTGCATACGTTTTGCCTTTACCATGCCTGATTTTGGAAAAGGAGTAAAATAGTAAGGAAGGCTAAGTTTGTTGTTATCAGTTAACCTAATTTGCTGCCACTTTTAAAAATGGCTCCCAGGGAACAGCTGAGCTGGGCTGAGCTGAGCACTGAGCTGGGGGACGGTCTATTGGTATATGAGGTCACAAAAGGGGGGAAAAACTGATTAGCTTGTTTTAACTCCAGGAATTATTTATTCTCATATTTGTTGTGTGCTCACATAGACTGGAGACCTATCCTAATGTCTAATGATTAAAAAGTAAAATTTGCATAATGAGTTCCCTTCAGGAGGCACAGTGGTGTAGTGGTTAGCACTGAGCCTCCAGGGTTCGGGTTTGATTACGAACTTGGCTCTGTGTGCATGAAGTTTGCATGTTCTCCCCGTACTTGGTGGAACAAGTATTGGTTTTAAAGCCTATCCAAGCAAACTTCTGGCATAAGGCGGGGTACATCCTGGACAGGGTGCCAGACCGTCACGGGGCAGACGTGCACACATACTCACACACCCATTCGCACGGGCAATTTTTGACCACCTACTCTGTATGCCTTTGGACTGTGAGAGAAAACTGGAGTGAACTATTGGGGCATAAATGAAGGTAAAAAACTGTGGTATAAACAAAGGTAGGCATAGAGCCAGAAAACGTGGAGAACTGCCACCATATACCCTCTGTTGCATTTCTCTTTCTTCTAATTCAAATTACTCTTCCCATGCTTTTGGCCAAACGGTTTATCCGGGCTTGATGAAACATTACAACACAGTCTAACCTTCCCCAATACAGCTGCCTAGCACATTTGCACAAGGCTCAATTACCAGATCAAGGACAAATTCTGTGAGTATTAACAAATTCGTAAACATGAAGAGTAGCATGCAGTTTTTACAGTTTTTACATTGCATAAAAATAAATGAACAAATGAAAAAATGAAAGCACTTCCAGTCCATTCTGGAATATTATTTGTTTTGCAGTACTTAATACTCAATTTCTTTCCATCTTTTATCTTCGCCTAGGGTATGTTACAGTAAGTTGAACATATGCAAATGTCTAAGTATGGTGCAATAGAAATGCCTGGTTAAATGTAAGATAAATATAGTTATATATATACAGGGTGGGTCAAAAGTAGGGTTACAGTTACTTCATTACCTGCTTCACCTTCACAATCACGTTTTAGATATAAAAATTATTATTATCAAGAAGGCGGACTCTTTGAGATTAAATGTTCAATATAAAATGTCTAATATGTAGTTATAATATATGTAAATAAAAGTCTAAATTTCTAATAAAGGAAAAATGTTTAAGTGTTAACTGTAACCCTACTTTTGGCACACCCTGTATATCACTATATACTGTATTTCCTTCTTTTAGAAGGCAGTAGTAGCAGCAATCTGTCACAGTACATGACGGTACTTGATAGGAAAATGCAACACTTGCAACCTTAAAAAACAATCTTGTTGCTTCTTTCTGTCATGTAATCAGTAAAGCAAAATCATCTGGGCAAAATAGCAGCTGCTGTGAATGAACTAAATAAGACTGATAGACTTTTTGGAAGCCAAGAAATGTCATGAACTTCTCTATCTATCTCGTTTGTCAGGTAATGAAGTTGTTCAAATTCATTGTAAAGTGAATTTTTGGGTTGTTTTTATCGTTTCCACATGAGCTTCCCATTAACAATCCTCTTAATTAAATTGGGCTTTATGTATAACAAAACTCCAAACTTTTTGTCCTTATGTTTGCTGCAATGTAGTATCAGTGATTTGCTGTTTGTAACTCATATCACTAATATTAAATTGCATACAGGTGTACCTACATACCTGCAAATTCAACTGCCGGCAAATTTGGACAAAACTGTCAGGGGTAGATATATAGTGTTTTTTAAAAATAAATAATTCACACTGTGATAAAAATAATTTTCACATAACATTTGCCATTTGTGCTTTTTAACACCACTGTGTCTAAAAAAAATCCAAAAAATATTTTGTAATGCTCTTTTGCATCTTTTCTCAAAAGTGTGATAATGGATTCAACTCTGTTTGCTGTGAAAAAAAAAATCTGAATGAAATCTATTCTGAAATATATTCTGAAAAATATTATTTTAAAAGCCCATCCAAATCCTGTTTTGAAGCTTAAAAGAATGGGAAAATATATATATATACAGTATATATTGTTTACTTTACCATCCAACAGCCAGCTGTGGCGGGTCATCTCCTCTAGCCGGGGAATCACCAGCCGGGTCATCACATGGTCTGGTACCAAAGCACCTCTCTCTATGTACGATTTAGCCAAACGTCCAGCCTCTAAAGGAACAGATTTTATTAACTTCAATAATTCTTTCTTCTGATAGTTTTACACCGTAAAACATATTTTAATTATGTTAAATATTCCATAATGTTCCAACAACAATTTTAATTAGTGATGGTTCATCTGTGCCAAGTACACCAAGATCTTTTATTACTACTATAATGGAAAAAATTTATTTAAAAAGCACCACACCTTACAGCTACAAGGCCCCTAGGTGAATTATGGCCTGTGTGTCATGCTTGGGAATGTTCTGCACATATCCATGTCAGTGTGTTTGGTTCTGCTGTTTTCTCCAACTTTCCAGGTGCTCTGGCTATGCAAAAATTGGTCTTAGTTCTAAAAAGTGTGTGAACATTAATTCATTGTGTCGTGTGATGAACTGGAGGGCCATTCAGGGTGTCTTCCTGCATTATTTCCCAGGGATTTGATCCACCGCCAGCCAGACCAAGATAGAGAGTTTATTAAAGATGAATAAATCTATTTTTCTAATAATTAATTTTTTTCAAACATTTCCATAGAAACTATAAGGTGCCATTTAGGTTTAGACATCACATGAGGTTTAGACAACAACTCTCTCAGATATACCGTACCCACCTTTAAATGTGTATCTATTAATTTATCACAGTGGCTTAGGGGTTAGCACTGTCGCCTTGCACCTCCTGGGTCTGTGTTCAATTCCCAGCTCAGGGTGTGTGCATGGAGTTTGCATGTTCTCCCAGGGCTTGGTGCGTTTCCTCCAGGTGATTCGGTTTTCGAAGATCAGGCTAATTGGCGTTCTCAAAATTGCTCGTAGTGTATAAATGAGTGTGTGTGTGTGTGTGTGTGTGTGTGTGTGTGTGTGTGTGTGTGTGTGTGTGTTTGTGTGCCCTCCAACTCCATGTCCATGGTGTACCCAGCCTTGTGCCAGGTATACAAGATAAACCGGTATAAATGATGAGTGAGTGAGCGAGTGAGTAATTTATTATATGATGTAATGCAGCATTTGTGTAATTTTCCCCTTGTGTATCCGACATTTACCTTCAGCTTCTGAAAACCAAGCGTATATAAGCAATAACTGCATGATGCAGATAAACATTAAGTAAAATATCAGATACAAGCAAACACAGGACACTAAACTAAAACAAAAGGACAGACAGAAAGTTTATCTTCTCAGGACCTGTGCAACAAAACTCACTCACTCTTCTCCTATACCACTTTATCCTGTATACAGGGTCATGGGGGAGGGGATGGGATGGGACTTGGGGCACAAGGCGGGGTGCCAATCCATTGCAGGGCAATCCATTTGGCAACGGCAATTAGCCTAATCAGCATGTTTTTGGACTGTGAGAGGAAACCGGCATACATGGAGGAAACCCACCAAGCATGGGGAGGACATGCAAACTCCATGCAAGCAGACCCTGAGATAGGAATTGAACCTATATATACCTATATATAACCTATATATACTCTATATAGACTGTATATATAAACTACATATATAATGTCAAACTTGGAATCGGAAGGTGGAAGACGACAGTGCTAACCACTAAGCCACCTGTAACAAAACTACCAGCTTTATCTCATACTCCAATCTCATAAATTTTTACAAGTTAGCAGAATTTGGGATTCAATGGAAAATCTTACACAAGTGTTTAAGAATGCTGTTTCTATTTAAAAAAAAAAAAAGTAAAAAAAAAAACAACAACATGCAGCTGTGGACAATTAGGTTGCATTTTTTGCATATATTTAGAGGTGTGCATTTCATTTCATTCGGATTTCAAAGCACTGCTATCTATACTCGAAAGCGCTGTGGATGCTTCTGGAATGTTCTCGAAATCTTGACAGCGTCTGAAAGCTTTTTATCTCGCGGCCGATGCAAAGCACGAAGAAAAACGGAGGCGCACGCTCGTTCACTCGCGCTCTCTCTCTCTCTCTCTCACTGCGGAAAGGATTTCACCGCTGCGTGTTGCTCAGCACGCTGACAACTTTGGCCGATGCAAAACACGAAGTAAACAGAGGCGCACGCGCGCTCACTCACTCACTCTCTCTGTCTCTCTCACTGTGGAAAGGCTTTCACGGCTGCGTGCTGCCTCGCACGCAGCTTCAAGCTGTACAGTCACATATATTTACAAGACGAGGGGAGCTGCACGCACCCGTATTGGCTGCGATGTTCTCGCGCAGGAAGTCACCGCTGGACAGATGTTGCAGCCCGAAACTGCGTGCCACGCGCTCCGAGATCGTGCCTTTCCCCGAACCCGGCGGACCCAGGATAACGGCACGGAACAGCTTAGACATCTCCTTCCAAACCCTGAACCTGAACCTGGACAGGGGAGAGTCACAAGACAACAAGCGCTCCATCATCAGTCACTAACTTCATTACACTTTTTTTCTTAACTCAAGGAAAGGTATTGGGAAGAAAATGATACAGTGTGTAGTGGGGAAAAATGAAATTACAAAAATAAATAAATAAATAAAATAAGGCAAACCCACCCCAAACTGATGTGATGGCTCTTTCACAAACTGGAAAAAAAAAACAACCCCGTGCTTTTCCTGCTGTTAGACTAACGCGTTTATAAGTGCTCTCCTCCCAACCGAGCTGCTGATGGTGGAGAGGACTGCCTCTTTATCTGCAAATCAATGCCCGAGAAGTTTAAACGCCCTATTTTCAACCACTCCTCCCCCAAACAACAACAACAAAAAAAAAATGCAGGAGAGGGAAGCGAGAGCGAGAGAAAAAAAATCAGGCACGCACGGGATTCTGGGAGTTGGAGTTCTTCATATCACATATCGTTTGAAGGCGTTACACATAGGAGAAAATATATGCATCTCTTCCTATAGTCATATAGTAGCATCAATGGTGCTGTGACTACTGACATATTGTCAATAATGTCATAATTCAATTCGAGTTTTAAAAAAGAGCATACATTTTATTATTATTATTATTATTATTATTATTATTATTATTATTATTATTATTATTATTTTGGCTACTGAAAACAGGGCAAAACATTTTTTTTACCGAGCAACTTTTTTTTATCAAACAATTATGGACGTTTCTGAAAGTCAAGTAATGTGGCTACTTTCTGACAATCATGTTTGCACTTTTTGCACTCTGCTATTTGCACCAAGATCCAGGTCCCACTTCCCATACATTCCATTCTATATATAGTATATATTTATTGTATTTTAGTGCAATTATTTTTTTGTTTATTCTTTTGTTTATTATTTTACATTTCTTATTGCTGCTGGTCTCTGAGAGCTACCAAACAAATTTTGTTTGTATCACTACCATGACAATAAAGTCTTTTTATCTCCTTATCTTTATCTTCACGGCTCATTATAATCTGCACTATTGTATACAGTATATGTAGCATCATCTGCAATACTCTATTAATTTATGACTTACAATTACTTAATAACATTTAGTTTTTTTCTTCTTCTTCCCTCTACTACTGTTTGTGAAACCTGCTGCTGCTGTAACACAATCATTTCCCTCAGAAGTTCAATAAAGTATATCTATCTATCTATAATATATTCATCCATCCATTCATCCATCCATCTAGGAATCTCTGTAGTGCAACTAGAGACTGTATGAGATTGTGTAAAGTGGAAATGTAAAGTGGTACCAAATACAGAAAAAAATCATGTGGTCAAATGATTTTTATGTACTTTTTCATATTTGTAGCCATCAATACTTTTGAGTTTGACACAACAATAAAACAAAAATGTACCTTTATTTAACTTTATGTATTAAAAAAAATATATATATATAATATAAATATATATATATATATATATATATATATATATATATATATATATATATATATATATACCTTAAATTTCTAAATTTAATTTGACATATATATTTGAAAATTAAAATTAATATTTATAGCTTAAATATTTTCAAATGTCAAAATATATATGGGTATTTATATATTTACCTTAAATATCTAAATTTAATTTGACATATTATATATATATATATATTGAAAATATTTAATTTAAATTAATATTTATAAGTAAACTTTCATTTACACTCATTCTGGACATTCATGGACACAATGCACACTTACAGACATTTCACATCTGCGCATTCATGCACATTTACACATAGGTCTATTTCATTTTTGTTGCACACAAACACATTCATGCATATTTGCATATTCTCCAGACTTCTTTCTTTTCTTTTTTCATATTTTATGTTCTATTTTTGTTTAGATCACATTTCATCTCCACACTAAAGTTTTCTATATTTTTCTATATTTGTACAGAAAAAAAATCCATATTTGTACAGCTAGGTTTTTCTTATATTTTATATTTTGTTTTATCTTCTGTAGCTATGTTTTCCTTAACTGAAGTTTTTCTATATTTTATTTCTTATTTTATTCCATTTTTATTTCCTATTAATAATCTTTTTTAAGGTCACAAGCGGTGGTTTAAGCATTCACAGCATATTGTACTGTGTATGACTGTGACAAATAACATTGGAATTTGAATTTATAGGGAATGAGATTTTACAAGACACTCCTAGAAGCATGCAAAAATTCATTTAGGATTAAGGGCAGACCTTTTAGTATTAGAGTTAAATAGGTTCAACAAAATGTTAAAGAGCAAATTATGTAATTTTATGTTCATCATATAGAAATGCATACATGCACAAACAAAATTTATTTAGATTTCTTTTATAATTAGTGACTATTTTTGCAATGAAATAAGACATCTGAAATACTTTGAAATATAAAAGAATTTATTTAAATTAAAGTTTTATTTTTATAAAAAATGTAATAAAAGTTAAATAACTTATTTGTATATCTATGCTAAGTACAGAAATCCTTTTGTTGAACTGTTTGTTGTTCTCCATATGTAGATCATAGTTCAAGTAGATCAAGTATCAATATCAATTATTTGAACTGAATTCTGATTTGTCTGAAACATCTGGTATGTCTGTATCATTTGAACATAAAGTTTCTAAGTAAAGTTTTGATACTGTATAAGCTACTATAACAGAACATTTGAGGACCATGAACCCTATTCTTCCATATCATATTCTCTCATTTTTTGTTTTAGATCACCATCATCAAAATCTATTTGGTTAAGATCCACTGACTGTGTATGTCAAAATATATGCAATAACATTATTTTTCTACTCATCAGAACATTCAAGCAGTTTTTATGCTATTGAGTCAAATGATCCTAAAGGGATCACCACCATCAGGAGAGAAATATTTCATACTAGATTATAGGTCTATAGAAATCTCAACAATATTGTCACATAGATAGATAGATAGATAGATAGATAGATAGATAGATAGATAGATAGATAGATAGATAGATAGATAGAAACTGGATTTTTTTTTTGGATGGAAGTCCTACTGAGTTTTTGTCATTAAACCAGGTGATATGTAAATTTTTGATCTAATAGTTGTCAAACATGCTCCCATAAAAACAACTAGTGATGCAAACAAAGATGCATTAATATCCAATGCTGTTGTAGAAGTATCTTAACACTGGAAAAGAGAGGTCCTGTATTCTGATGGTATGAACTTTTTTGCTCAACAAACACATTAGTCTCCCTATGGTCTCTTCATTTTACAGCTGATTACATCTCTTGCAGAAGAGGAAGAAAACAACTTCTTCTGTTGTGATACGTGAGGAGTGATGGGTGACAAAATAAATGACATTGTGACTTTGGTGGTTTTATTAATAAATATGCATGTGGAGAGACCTGATGTTACATCTGATATATATATATATATATTTTTACACATGTAAAACATGACTGGAGGCACCTTAAGGTATAAAAGGAATTCATAAATAAAGGGACAAATCACACTACATGGCTTGCAGCTTAATTTTTTTTTATTAATATTATTTTTTTAATATATCATTAATATTTTATCTAATTAATATTTTATCTTTTGACATCACTAAGTAAGTAATACACACTAAGTGTGTATTCAATTCTTACAGCACAACTTATCCCTTTAACAACTTGTCTCACTAAGCCCATCTCACATATTTAAACATAATCATATTTAATCATATTTCATTTAAAAATGAGGAGCAGACTCAGAACCTTTCTGCAAAACTTTTAAAGTACGTTTTAAGTCCCTATGCCTTCTAGGAATGCATTTACATACACAGGCATGCAAAATGTAAGTAGACACCACTCATTTCTCTTCTTAATATTAGTCATGGTTAAAAGAGGGGTTCCTATGTTTGCACTTCCATAATAGCCAAACCGATTAAGAAAATTTATTGCTGCTTTTCGGTTCATTTGGACGCTTTCTCCCTCATCTCTGAGGTTTTTTAAATAAGGGCTTTTCTTGACAGATCTGAACAGCATAACAGTGTCTTTCAGAAGGATAGAATAATGACTCTATTGATGTTTATCTATTTATTTATTTATTTATTTAAGTTTCATTCTCTTAATGGTAAAAAGGATATATTTCATGATTTGTAGCTATTTGTCTCCAGGACAGCTCAACAGTCCAGCTTCTTTGGAAAACAGAAATTAATTAATTAATTAATTGTCTATGCCACTTATCCTGTACAGGGCCTGGAGCCATGAGTCTTTATGTGGGAGGATGTGGGAGGAAACCAGAGCACCCGAAGGAATCCAACGGTCACACGAGGTCTCTTTGGAATCTGAAAGATGTGTAAAGTAGCAGTCAAAAGTATGTACACATCTTCTAATTTAGTGGTTCTTGTTTTGTGACTCATTTCTTACATTCTAGAACAATGCTTGAGATTTCAAAACTATAAAACAACACATATGGCATTAGATAATTGAGTAACAACATGAAAAACACAAAGATCAGCTGTTCTGGATCAATTCTTACAAGAACAATATTCTCAAGTGCATTTGCGAAACCCATCAAGCACCATGATGTCTCTCATGAAGACCCAGGAAAGCAAGACCAAAACCTACCTCTGATGCAGGGGAGAAGTTAATTTAGAGTTACTACTCACTCACTCATCGTCTACACAGCTTTATCCTGTACGCATGGTCACGGTGGGCCTGGAGCTCTCATGAGACTTAGATCTCATAAGACTTAGGGCATGAGGCGTGGAACGCCCTGGATGGGGTGCCAATCCATTGCAGGTCACACACACACATACACACACCCTCACATGCTCTTTCACACACTACGGGTAATTTGGGAATGCCAATTAGCCTAATCTGAGGGTTGAGGAAAATGGGAGTGTCCGGAGGAAACCCACCGACAACATGCAAACTGCATGCACACACTCAAGTCAGGAATCGAACACTCAACCCTGGTGCGAGGCCACAGGGCTAACCACTAAGTTAAAAGGAGAGTACTGCATATTCTGCATTCCTTGGTTTACACTGGCAAAATAAATAAAAATCAGGTCAGACCATGCAATTACAGTAGAAGGGGTCCCCGAACTGGTAGTGACTGGGAGTGATAATGATAATAACAGCAGAATTTGGTGATATATATATTTCTGTTTTGACTATAATCCGACGTTCAAAATCCTATTTTGGATGTCGATTTCCATCTTTGCATGCAATTGTAGTTTTTTATTGAATCTTTTAAAAAAAAAAAAAAAAAGGTTGCATTCCTTCACTGCCATTTTGCAGGACTCATGGGGTTAAGTTGTTAAGCTGTAAAGAAGGAAGAGCACTTGTTGATTGTAGCAGTGGCGCAGAAGAATTTGTATATCGCATCCCGTTTCTTTTTCCTTTCGGCATTTAATTACTTATCGTTATATATACTGTATATAAAAAAAGATTATTATTAATATTGCGACACATATCGTTTTAGTAGAGAGGAGTCAGTTGGGGTGACGTCAGAGCGGGGCAGATGTGCGCGCGACGCGTTTTCAGGCACGTGCGCGCAACATTGACAACATGTTAAGCCAGGTGATGTGTGCGCGTGTGTGCGTTTGCTTTGCTTTTACAGCCATGAACAAGACAACGAGAGGATTTTATCTACACGACGCTTTAAGTTTTAACATCCGGAAGGTTTGGTTGTATTTTTAAATTTTTTTTTTTTTACATTTTTGTCACATGGCTCAGATTTTCAATAACAACAACAACAAATATGGCGCCGTATCATCACGTTGCGTCGCTCGGTGTGTGTGTGTGTGTGTGTGTGTGTGAGAGAGAGAGCTTTGCTGCGTCATGAAGAGAGAGTCACGCAAAAACACACACACACACACACGCACACGGGCGAAGCGGAAAAAAAGCAGCGCAGGTGAGTGTGTATCAATCGTGACAACCTGTTTTCGGTGTACTCGTTACCTTGGAGATGTGTTTTTGCCTTATAGATAGATGTATATGCGTACTGTTTATTTTGGACGCGCGCGCGCGCGCGTGTGTGTATGACTGGGCGTTAGCGCACGCACACACAAAACGCAGGAATAAAAAAATATATAAGCTTAAATAATGCCTTAAAGCATTGCTTTATTCATGGAAAATAATAAAAGTAAATTATTTGACAATTCTTAGTAACACTGTTAATTTGGGAGATTTCTAACTGTATTATCAGGTTGTGCATCGCATTCCTGCATGCTTTTATCCTAAGCATTTTGCACAACCCGATTCTCTGCATGAATTTACACAGTTTTGTTGTTTACTATCGTCATTATCGATCACTTTTGACGCCTGAACATAAAATGCACGACGATCCGTCATTTCAAATGCTTGGAAATATGTACAAATTCTCGATTCTTGAGTATGGCGCAGATACTTTAGGTGATATTAGGTCATTCTGGCAGAGACACCGCCGCCGTCCCGTGACAGCGAAACCCTGGATCGACTTGTTTACAAGAAGAGATTTGCGCCGAGGGCGGGGCGCGTGTGGGCGGAGTCAATCCCCAAACGCGCAACGTGACTGGACGGAGCTGCGGTAGGGGCGGGGCTTACATGACAACAACAACAAGCTGGCGGGTGTAGGTGGAGGATGGGGTTGTTTGAGTGGAATAAATAAATATCAGTTACTCTGTGATAGTCTCTGATCAGCCTTGAAAATGTTTTAGGTTTTTTTTTCTGAATATACTGTTATTGCATTGTTTTGCTTTAAACAATGATAATGGTGCGCTAATGCCAGGGTAACGCAACACAAAAATCCTGATTCATATACCTTGGCATATGAATTTAATCTGTTCTAGAGCCGAGTTCTTAGGGCGATATTTTGTATTGCGAAATTCCTTTTTCCGTAGAAAATAATGTAAATGAATAAATCAGATAATCCAGCCATCCAAAAATATTACCAATATTGCCAAATTCTATCACTATAATTATAGTCTTTTGCATATCAAAACAACCAAAATATAAAAAAGCATGTAAATTAAGTAAAATCTTAAATAAATAGACATTAAACCCCACTTAACCTTAATTTATGAATTCTTCTGGTAGTCTGGTTTCCTCGCACAGTCCAAAGACATGAAGATTAGGTTAAATGGTGTTCCTGCCTCATGCCTTAAGTCTTCTGGGATAGGTTCCTGGTCCCCTGCTACCCAGTACACAGAATAAAGCAGTATAGACAATAAATGATAGTTCTGATGAAGTCTTTGATGAAATTATAAAATTGTGTGTGTGTGGGGGGGAGGATAAACTTATATATATATTTAATAACTTAATCTTGAGCCTAGGTTTTACTAAAGTATTTATTAATCCATGTCTAATATTGCATTGCATTGCTTAATACAATGATAATGATGTGCTAATAACTAAGTAACACAACAAAAAAAAACAGAAAAAATAGTTTTCAATTGTATTTTAAGTTATATAAGCACTTTTGACAATTGTTGTTATTTTTGTCATCGTCATTGTTGCAAAGCATAATAAAAAGAAAATGATTATAAAATGTGTGACAAAAATAGAATAAATCAAAGTGATCAGATTGTCCTTGATTAGCAAGCTGAGGGCAACGGTGGCAAGGAAAAACTCCCTGAGAGGACAGTAGGAACAAAACCTGCGAGAAACTATACTCAACAGGGAACCCATCCTCATTTAGGTGATAACAGGGACATTCATAAGTAGGAGATTGTGTTGCAGTCATACTGAGTGTTAGGTGGCTGAAAGCTCAGGTACAAAACTGTAGGAAATTTTAGTCCTGAATTTTACTAAAGCATTTATTAATCCATGTCTAATCCCAGGTCTGTACTAAATAGACAGTTATTGCATTGCATTAAATTGCACCTCCAGGGTCGAGGGTTCGATTCCCGTATCTAGGTCTGTGTGCATGGAGTTTACATGTTCTCCCCGTGCTTGACTCCAGGCCCCTGTATACAGGATAAAGCAGTATCGAGGATGAGTGATTTTATATATACATGTGTGTATATATATATATATATGTGTGTGTGTGTGTGTGTGTGTGTGTGTGTGTATATTTAGTAATATTTATCCTGAGTATGTGGAGCATGCGATTGCTTTATCTGTTTTCACAATCTATTTGTCTGTCATGTCATGTTCTATTTGATACCTAGCAATGAATACAGCCTACTTTTCATGGGTCATATCAACTTTAGGGATCTGAAACAGAAAAATTATAATCATATAACCAATTATGAATGCATCTTTGAATACGTTTTCATATCATGCCTGAGGTTGTTCCTGTTAGCAAGTGTGTGTAACAGGTCTGATGCAAATAAGACGTGGAGGGGGTATAACAGACTGGATTCATTTATCTGTTTTATTATTGTGTAAAAAGACCAAAGTTTGCACACACACCTTCTAAATCAATGTTTTGTTTTTTGTTTAGTGTGTTATTTTTTGTCCATTCTAGAATTATACTATAGATTTAAAAACTATGAAATAACACAAATGGAATGATGCAATTAAGTAACAACAGCAAAACAACATTTAAATTATATATATATATATATATAATTTCTTTCTTGAAAGCCATGATTAAACTGGCTCTCATGAAGACCAGCTCAGGAATTTAAGAGTAAAACTTACCCCTGCTGCAAAGGAGAAGTTTATTTAGAGTTACCAGCTTCAAAAATCACCAATTAACAACATCTCAGATTAGAGCCTTTACGAAGGCTTTACAAAGCATAAGTAGCAGACACATCTCAATATCATTTGTTCAAATTAAAATATTTGTATTTTTGGATGCCTTTAGGGAAAAAAAACAGGAAAGATTATAGAGTTAGAAGGTCTCATGTAATATATGACTCATACTTTAATGTATGTCTGTAAACACACACACACACACATACAAAAAATACTTTAAAATTTTAATTTTAAATACTTAAAAAACATGTGTAATGTGTAATATTTATTGTAAGTTAATTCTATTAGGTTACTTGGTTCTTTTTCATAAAAAAAGTCAAACAGATTAAGCTTTTTGTTAAAAGGTTTTTTCTTCCAAGCATGTTAAATAAACTTTTTTAAACAAAACAAAAAAGAAATGGGTAATTCTCAGCTAAACAGATCGCAAAGATGTAGTCATTCATGTATGAAATATTGTACTTTGTAAATGAAGTTAGCACAATACTTTTACATTTCTAAATCTCTAAAATCTATATTTAGACCATTTCTTTTTTTCTGATCTTTTATTTATTACAGTGCATAGGTTAAGTACCTTCCTCAGTCATATGTCTCCTTCACATAGTTGTGATTTCTCCTGATTTTTATAATATGGCTTTGGCTGAAGGAGAGGACGGACCACCTCGTCTCGTCTTGATGTGACAGGCTGCCCTTTTTCAGTTATCACAGTGCTGATGCTGTCCATCTTAAAGGTACAGTACTGTGATAACTGAAGGATGGCAGCCATCTTGACATCTGGATCTTATGAAGAAGCTTTTCCTGACTGAATACATTCCGAATGGTTTGATTATTGGTATTGGTTATTACAATTATTTTAATCTGAATTGTAGTCATTTCCAACAGTGCACACATTTTTTTTCTGCGTGTGGTTACAGTTAAATAATAAATACAGCAAAAGTCATTTGTATTGCTATGCAAATGTAAAAAAATAAAAGACTTCATACTGTCACCGTCTCCTCAATATGTTTGCTAGTCTTGATAATTATAACCTTTCTTTAAAACAAGCTTTTTCCAACTGTGACTGTATAATATGAAGGCTGGCCAGGTTTATGTAATTGCTGTCAGGTTGGAAATCCCCCATGTTGCTTTTAAATGAAATACTTTAACAAATTGGCATATTTAATAATGATTTCATGGTTTAATCTCTCTCTCTCTCTCTCTCTCTCTCTCTCTCTCTAACATACATTCACACACATATTTTTGTTTTTGCAAGGACTTTCCACTGATATTATTAATACAGCTAATTAATGCTAAGTTTATCCTAAAGTAAACTCTAATCTTAATCTCAATAAAGCAAAAGTAACTTTGGGTATTTTTTCTTTTTCTGGTAACCTGTATGTATTCCCTAAACTCAGTCATCTATATATTTCAGGTTCACATATGTCATGCTCATTTTGTACTGTTTCCATTTACATGCAAACATTATGTATAACAGTACTATGACTATGAGGACTTGCAAATAGTCAGTTGAGCTACTGTAAACAACGTTTAGCTCAAAAGCTCACTTCTCCTTTTTGAAATCTCTTGCCCCTTATCCTGTTCTCATTTCCACTTATTTAAAACTTTTCCTGTTGATTTCGGGCTCTCTAGGATAGAGGAGTTATAGTTTCCGCTCTTGGCCCTGATTCCTGTGTCCTTGCGATATTGCTGTTGGCTGAGCTTCATGACTCTTTACACTCACTGCCATATTTAGCCTCTGACTCATCCAGTGTTAGGAATTTCCAGTGGGACTTTAACATTTTCTGTTTTCTGTTATTTTACATTAGTGTATCACATTACATTGTGTGAATATAAACTACTGTCATTGTTGATCCTTCACACAAACACACAAACAGAACTGGACATGATCTTGTGAATTTTTGCAATCAGTCTAAAATATTTATATATCTACATTTGATCTGTTTGTGCTTAAAATAATATTATATAATATTGACCTATGAGGCAGAATTTATAGCTGCTTATTTCAGGCTGTTTCTGATGGGAATAGTTAAAGTCTCCGCATACATTCAATCAATAAGTTATTGATCTGCTCCGGCGTCCCTAAGTGCTCTGCCACACCAGCCTTCTTGTGAAATTGCAACCCACGGTTTCTGGCAACTGTCTGATTGTGAGGACGGGAAGTCCCTCCCTTTGCAAGGCAGGCTAGACCTCCTGGTCTTAAAGACCTTTCTCATTCCGTATCGCAACCATTTCAGTGAAATCTGAGCTTGTTTGCTGTGTAGGACCTTCAGACCAACAGGATTAACCAGGACAGCAACACACTGGGGCAGCAGGCTGGCCATGTGCTCAAGCTGTGGAACAAGGTGGTGTGGGGAAACAAGAAACAATTTCTTTTTATGTTTCAGTAGAGTGTATATGATTGTGTATTTCATTTAGAGTATATCTTGCAGTTTCATATTCTAGCTACAGAAATGCGTAATCAATTATATTAAGAATTTTCTTGTTAATAGATTCAGTAGTAACTTTTTGAGTTCAATAAGGAATAAAATGTAGCTGTGTATTGATTTCTGGTTTTTATTATTTGTAGTAGTTGATATGTTACACAATAAACCACTAATGGCAGTGTACATGCCTGTAAGTTGTTAATGTTACATATAGTTAGTAACTGATTCAGCATCACCTAGGTACTCCATCGTGTTAATAAGTAATAATTATGTAATTATGATAATGATGATAATACTGGTTGATATATACATGCATAAAAGAATGAAGAGATTCTTCATAATAAGATTAGATATATCTTTCTTGTACATTGTATTGATTTTATTTCAAGGACAATTACAAATCCAATGAAATGCAGTTAGTATCTAACAGGAAGTGAATAAGTGGCACATTTACAATAAATTACAAATGAAGATATTAGGCTATGGGAATGATACTGTATGTACAGTGGTATGGGTGTCTTAGGCACAGGAGGTTGGAAGTTGTATATACTGTATGTAACAACTAGAGGCCGTGGAGGCCAATGGTGACCATTTTATTTATTCCCATTTTTTAGGAGCAACATTCACACCGCATTCATACACTATGGGCAATTTGGAAAAGCCAGTTAACCTAACCTGCATGTCTGTGGACTGTGGGAGAAAATCCAGAGTATCCGGAGGAAACCAACCAAGCACAGGGAGAACATGCAAATCCATGCATGCAGACCCCAAGACGGGAATTGAACCCAAACTGCATGTACTAACTAACTAACACAATATATACCATATATAATGCATATACAATATACAGTGTGTGTGTATATATATACACACACAGTATGTATGCTTACAAAGTATAGTGTATATATACAGAATAAATGTTGAATGAAATATAATTAGTGCAAAGGCAGCATTTTATGTTATATGATAGATAGATAGATAGATAGATACTTTATTGATCACAAAAAATAATAGTATTAACATTAATGTTAATAATAGCAGCAACAACTTAATATTTTGTCTATTTAGTTTTAGTTCATTTATTATAACATTTATACCAATAATTTTCTTAATTCAATATTATAATTTATATTATTTCCTTATGTTTTCCTTAAAAGCCTTAAAACTGGACAAATAAATTAAGAGGGCAAAATATGATGCAACTACACACGCGCACACACACACACACACACGGCCGTCAAATATAAAGGTGCCCCAAATGTGACTGAAAATATTGACTCAAATGCAATACGAATAGAACGCGTCCAGAAATCGTACCCCCTCAGAATGCGCACACCCGCCCCCACATTAACGAGATTGGTCTGCTCCTTGATTGACTGAGCTCTGAGCCAATGGGAGCTGAGTAACACGTTTCGTGGTAACCCCCTACTTTCGGGAATCTTTAGTCGCTTGATAGGAAAGGTTTGTTCAGCTCGGTACAGTGACCGGACATAATGTCTCTGATGAAACTTAAGACTTGGACTGGGAAATACTACTTCTATACGCGAGATTAAACAGTAATTCGCCCCTGAATACGGAAAGCTTTTCCCTTGGTTTGGTGATGATTGGAAACGGACGGAAGTAACTTTATTCTGCCTGGTAAGTCGTCGCGCGTTCGCTCGCTCGTTCTCTCGCTCGCGCTGTTTAGCGGGTTTAGCCGCGTCGCTAGCTGCAGCGCTAACTTTGGGTCATAACACGGGCTTGTTTATGGTAGCTAGGGGCTGTGTTCTTAATCATCCGCTTCGCCTCAGGTGTAGGATGTTTATTAGGACTTCTCTGGTAGTATTAAAACATCGCTAGTAAACCGACTAGCTTTGCTAAATGACAGATATTTCGCTAATGTTAGTGGTTTCGGTGTTATGCTTGTGTGACGGGTCTGTGTGTGTGTGCTGTAGACAGGTGAGTGCGATGTGTTGTTTTTTTTTTGTTGTTGAGAAAAAATAGTTAAGAACAGACACCATTACTACTAACTAACCAGTTAACAAACTAACGACAGGTTAGTGCGATTTTTTTTTGAGAAATAAGTAGTTAAGAACTAACACAATTATTATTAACTAAATGTTAACTATTAGCTAACTAACTAGTTTATTAACCAGCTAACTAACTAACTAACAACAGGTCAGCTCTATTTATGTTTTCTGGTATTTTTTTTAAAGATAATAAATAGTTATGAACTAACATAATTACTACTAACTAACTAACCAATTAACTAAGTTTGTTACGAGATGTTTGAGCACATTGCTAACTAATAAGAGGGTCATTTTTAAATCTTTCTTTTTTTTTTTACTTGTTTGGTTTTATTTGTTTAGCTCTATTTGTAAGATTGGATAAACACGTATTTTGTGAAATTTCCAATAAAAACCCATCTTGTGTACACCTCTAAAACACTTTATTAAACACATTAGTAAAAATACACATATGTTGTTATTTAATTATTATTAAATTGTCACATTAACATCCTTTATCCACATGAAATCAAAATACAGACCTTTCTTTGGCTCCTTATATTTGCACAAACAACCCAATATCAACTCTAAATATTCATATTGCAAATTTAACAGTAAGCTTAGCTAATTGTACAATGGTGTTGTATTAACTCAAGTAAGTGCAGGATCAGGTGTGATAGCTGATGTGATAAATCAGCATGAGTGCAGATATTCAACCGCAATACCTGAAGAATTGTTCAGCTGAACAGATACGAGTAATCCAAAAAGATCTTTAATAAGATACTCAATTATATTACAATTACTAAACAGACTGTATGGTGATTTTTAATAAATTTAAAACATTTAAAAAATGACATATACAACCTTAAAGACAGTGATCACTGAATGTAGGAGAACAGAGAGTACCTTTGGCACCTGAAGAGAAAAATCTCTATATACTGTTTTTTTTTTTAAATATTTGTTATTATTATTTATAAATTTATAATTTTCCCTTATTTACGTTTTTAATGTTAACTATGATTGTCAATAAAATATTTTGAAGTGTCGGCTTTTTAGGTTAAGTGTAGGCTGTGTTAAAGTGTGTAAAAAAAAGTGTGTAAAAAAAAATCTAAAGGTCAGCTCTGGTTGGTAAGGTTGTAGTTTCCGAATGTGAGCGCTGTAGTGGCCATTTACTGTCATTCACTTCTTTCTTTTTTTTTTTTTTGTTACTAAAGCAAACCATGTTAGGAACATTCTCTATCAGATTGAGACTTAAACTTTTCCTGCTTTAGAATCCATAAGATTGTGGTTTAATGCAGCAATGTCAGGCTTAAGTGCAAAATACTTTCTGTTTTGTTTTTTCCTTTCTTGTACATTTTAGTTGACTTCCTCGAGTTGACTGAGTGTTTATGTTATTTTGAAGAGAGAGCGTTTTCAGGACTGAGGCTGAAGGAAATCATGTCCAAGCCTGGAAAGCTCCCAGGAGCTTAGTCATTTCAGATTGTTAACATGGCGACTGTTGAAAGCACGCAGACACAAAACACAGAAACACTTTTACTTTCTGGCAGTCCTTCTCAGTAAGTGCAGGATGATAATAGTTCAGAAGCTTGCCGAAGCGCTCGTTACGAATGGGTCTTGAAACTGCAACTGTGTTTTAATTTTCAACCTCTCCTTCTCATTAAAATGTAAAAGCACACAACACATGCATGGCGTGATGTTTTGTTGGTTTGTCTTGAGATGTTCTTCAAGAATGAGACATTGACGCGCTGTAAGCCAAGACGAGGTTAGTAAAGTGTCAGTCCTTGCCTGTAAAAAGAAAGCGTGATGGTTTGAAGCCGCACGATCATAGTTTGATTGCATATTGAGTCCCTGCAGCTTCCAGGGTGACATTTAAGTGGCTTGGCGCACACACACATATTTGTACGTGCGCACAGCCTGTGTGTGTGAATCACTCTATGTCAACCTGTAGACGCATCTTGGGGCACGGTAAAGACGATAGCGAGCTCCTTTCTGCAGCGCCTGTCGACGCCTACAGGAAGTGAGAACAATGGTGACATGCATGCCTCTCTAGCAGCAGCAGCAGCAGATTCCACCGACAAACTTTTCACAAACTGGTCTTTTTTTTTCATCACTTTTCCTTTAAAAATGATTACGATAAATTATATTTTAGACAATGTGGGGTCAGTGGAAGTGCAGCAGCCAGGAGGTCTGTGATTTATTAAATTATTAATTATTTATTAATTTATTAAAACCTTATTACAGCCATGGAAATCATTACCTATGGTTATTATGAATATATATTCCAATTACTCAAAGATTACGAATTATATGAATGGGTGCTTTTTGTTATCTTTTTGTATCACTTTTCGTAAACTGGTCTTTTTTTTATTATCACTTTTCCTTTAAAAATGATTACGATAAATTATATTTTAGACAATGTGGGGTCAGTGGAAGTGCAGCAGCCAGGAGGTCTGTGATTTATTTAAAACCTGATTACAGCCATGGAAATCATTACCTATGGTTATTACGAATATATATTCCAATTAATTAAAGAATACGAATTATATGAATGGGTGCTTTTTGTTATCCATGTGTGTGCTTAATCAGCACCATGTTTCATTAAAAAAAGACTACAATGCATGCTTAATTGACAAAATTTTATTATTTAAAAAAAAAATCAATGACTTGTTTAAGGTACTGTAATATAGTAACAAAAAGAAGTTTATAATTTACAATATAAATTGTGTTACCGTCTATATAAATTGTTTGATCCTGTTATCTACAGACACATTTTCGATTAAGGGTCTCTTAATTAATCCCAAGTAGCTTGTCTGCGCTTGGATTTGAACTCACATCCTTCTGATTAGAAGCACAAAGCTTTAACCGCTGTCCTGATCTCCCAGTATCCACCATTATGCGGCGACTAACCTGCATCTTAATAATGTTTTGTGGTATTTGAACAAGAGCACAAAGTAAACACTGCCGTTTTGGTAAACACTGCCACGTGTCCTAATGCTCTGGGGTGTGAGCTAAGACACGGCGGATTACTTGCATTAACTCCAGCAGACTGAAGGCTTATTCAGGCGGTCACCTGAAAAAAGCCTAAAACATAACGGGGAGTGTTTAGTTGGTAGAGTGTGTAGAGTGTACAAGACCAGTCAAAAGTTTGGATACTTTTAATTCAATAGTCTTTTTCTGACATTTCTTTCTTTCTCCATTATAAAACAATGCTAAAAGCGTCCAAAATATGCCAGATGTGTCTGCTACTTATGCTCTGTAAAAGCAACATAATCTTAGGTGCTGTTTGTAAATTGGTGATTTTTGAGGCTGGTAATTCTAAATGAACTAAATTCTAAACTTCTCTTCTGCAGCACCGTAAGTTGTGGGCTTGTTTTCCTGTAATGGTTTTCATGAGAGCCAGTTTTATCATGTTGTTTGCAAATGGACTTGACACAATACTGTTCTTGCAAGAACTATTCCAGAACAGCTGACCTTCGTGTCTTAAAACTAACAACTGACTATTGTTGTTGTTGTTATTATCATTTAACTACCTCATGTGTTATTTCACAGTTTTGAAATCTTCAGTGTTTTTCTAGTATGTGGAAAATAAAACACTAGGCAAAAAAAAAAAAAAAAGATTTTAAAGTGATGAATTTGAATTTGAAAGCGTGTGCAAACTTTTGGCCGGTCCTGTACATTAAAATATTATGTTCCTAACTACTATTTTTATTTATTTTGAGCATTCATGAAGCATTAACATTCACATTAAACAATATTAAATTACTTGGCCAGGAAAGAAATAACTTTATTTGCCAACGACAGTCCCAAGGTTTGGTTCATTTTCCAGTGCAGGTAACGTGACAGATTCATGACCTCAGGGTCCAGGGTTCAATGATCAAATCAAACAAATGAACATGACTTATTTTATTTATACACACCAAATGTACACTTTGTAATTACATGAGAGTTTTATTTAAAAGTGATGGATTTTTTTTAAAGACACATAATTACAGCTGTGCTGTACATCTTTAAAATAATCTACCTGTATTTGATTGTGTTTATAAAATAAATCTTAACTTGGGCCAAACCAGTGATGATGATGATGATGATGATGATTTTTTTTTGTGATCCTTTGTTCTAGGCAGCTCGAATCATAGCTTCAAAATGAAAGCAAAAAAAAAAAAAAACAAGACTTCTGCTTTCCTAAGTGCTAGGCTTCGTCTGCGAAAGTAGCCCTGAGAAGGAAGTTAAAACCCGAGACTCGCAGAAAAAGATTAAAGAGAAAAAAGGAACAGGGAAATTCATCACAATAAATCCATGAAGTTTGACGCCACTCGCACGGAAGGTTGGCTCGTACTGTATAAAGACCCGGCTTGTTTACATGCCGTGAATAGTGCCATTGTGTTAGTGTTAGTGTACACAATTTGTATAAATCCCCTATTAGGGACACGGTGTTGTTATTTGTCATTTGTCTATCTGACTATCACACTATGGACAAATGCGTTGTTGTGTCTTTAACACCGCATGTTTTTCGTTACAATTCAAAGTCACCATGCATGATTTTCATGAACACTAGGAATACATTTGCATGCACGAAATAATCTGATAAGTGACAAATAAATAAATAAGCATCTTCATGTCCAGAGTGAGTCAGTAATGAGATAACTGCTGCAGTTGCATTGCATCACACCTCAACCCACCTAAGAAAAGGACATGACAAAATTCACACTTTCATGCCACATTTTTTTACCATCATAACCATGATAATGGCTTTAATCTGATCAACAGAGCCTCATCTGATTGTTTCTGTCAATGTAAAGACTCTGAAATCAGGAGTGTCAGGATGTGTACGCTGTACAGCCTGCGTAACTTTTTTAAAACAGTTTTTATGTCATGTCACTAGTGGAACATTTTTCTGGAATAAAACATACAAATGTTTAAAAAAAAAAATCCAACGTGGGAAAAAAGAAAAACATGAATCATTATAGGGAAGAACTGATCCATGCCACAAACTTCATGTTCTTTGCTCTGTTCCTCCGTGTGGTTTTTGCTCCGGAGTGGATCTTCCGGCTATCACTTTGCCATGTCCAAGCAGTTTTGATGTATTACTTGTTTATTAACGTTAATGTTTAATTCCACTTCAGTGCATTGACAAGTTATACTGACTCTACTCCAGCTCGTTGTATCAGATTACTGTTATAAAGAGCTTGGATTTAACTCTAGGGCTCATTTTATTAGAGGAAATGGCTATTGTGTGAATCTGAATTACAAACGGAAAAAGGTTCTTTCCTCTAAAACCGTGGTCACATGATGCACACATCGGGCAGTTGTACAGTAGGTCCTGTTTGTGTGCGCGCTCACAACATTTTACTTTCATGTTTTGGTTTTTCACATCACACATCCTTTTTTCACGCTGGACCTTCCGGCTCTGAATCAGAACAACCTCCGCATGCAGACGGTTAACCAACCAGACTGTTAAAAAATATTTGGGAGCTTATTAATTAATGCACCAGAGTCGATTAAAAAGAAAAGATTAATGTTAGTCTGTTCATGAACTCCAGCCGGCTCACTACCATCACAGTAAATTATGGCTATTAACTGAGGGAGCAACATAAAAAAAAAAAATCAATTGATTGCGCAGTCTTGATCTAGTTGAAGCAAGGAGTTCCGGTCACCCTTTTTATTTTTTATTTCTACTAAGCATTAATAATTGGAAATAAAAGTAATACTAAGAAGAAGAAGAACAAAAACAAGAACAGGATAAAAAATTACTCAAAGATACCCCGCCTAAAAAAAAAGAAAAAAACATTTCAGAAATGTCACGTTATTGGCCGGCCCCCATGCAAAGAAAACGAGTAATGAGATTCAGAATTATTGGAAGTGGGTAAAAAACTTGGAAAGCCGTAATGTTTGTCCTAAACCGTCAACTTGAATGAATGGAGATCACTTGGTGAAGTAAAAAAAGGAATGAATTAAATAAAATCTACCAAAAAAAATAAAACCCCCGCACAAGTGACGGGAACTCACATGCAAGCTATTGTATGAAATCAGGCAGAATTGTACTGTATGTCGTCATTGTTGTGACTTTAAGCCGGGAGCAGATAACACAGAGTAGGTCATACGCACCTAATTAGTGCTAAAGCTGTTGTGGATCAAGAACAAGAGACTGAAAGATCAGATGAGATTGAGACTTTTATTTTTGGATCGCATTGAAAATATTTCAGTGGAGTTAAGTGCGGCCGACAGAATCGAGATCATTAAGCGACGTAAAAAGATGTAAGATGAAGATGCAAGTTTTATTTTTTTTGCCCGTAGTGTGTGAATGTGCGTGTGAATGTTGACTGGAGGTCCTACATATACGTCCTATGTATACAAAATGGGAATAAATACAATGGTCACCATTGGCCTCCACGGTCCCTAGTTGGAGGTTCTTAGACGGATGGATTGATGTGTGTGTATATATATTTGTACACATTTTTTGTCAGTTAACTGGAGACGGTGTGCAGTTGGAGAGTGCAGGGCTCACACCTCAACACTCAGTTCACTAGTAGCGATGGTGATACCTTACCAAAGGGAGAAAACTTTACACTAAATGCCCTCACTGTTGTGGTAAAAACTGGGAAAGTCATGCTTTGCTTACAAGCACACACTATTCCAGCTTATCCATAAATTCGTGCAATATTTGGAGTCTTATCTTCTGCTTTATATCTCGATTTCTACGTTTTTAGAGTGTGCAATATTGAATATTTTTGTTCAGGTTTAATATTAGCTAATGCTATCTGTGTTAATAAGTGACTCTTATCACTTTGTGTTCGTCTCAGTTTTTTCTCTGTCCGTCTGTTGCAGTGTCTGAATGCCAAAGTTAGTAGTCATGGAGCTGGGCAGGCAGCTGTGTGGGAAGATGAAGAAACAGAAGAAAGTGGAGTTGGCCGTCCCTGCCATCATGAAAGGCCTCGAGATCCACTTCTACCTGCCCGACACTCATCAACTTGAGTACTTTAAAGGCTGCCACACTGCTGAGGACTTGTGTGTCGAGGCTGCCAAGAGATGCCGTAAGTGCGCATACACATACGCATACACATAAGGCACGTTAGGCAGTAAAATTTTTTACATGCTGTATAATTACATCTGAGCAGGATAGAAAAATATTACCACAAATGACGTATGCATAAGTAAATTTTAGCTTAGCAAAAATTTTATTTTGTAAATGTTTCTAAAAACCAGGAGGCCTATTCACCAAAAAAAAAAAAAAAAAAAAAAAAAAAAACTAATAGTGCATGCACAACGTAGCGACATGAAGAAACAAGCTAAAAACTTACACAGAGTTACAGGAGGAGAGTATTGTAAAGTTGAGAACCTCAGCTGCCGAAACGAGGACCAAACACTGTTGATGAGCGATATGAACATTTTGTAGATCTTCAGTAGCAGCACTTAAATGCCGTGAATTGCAAACTTTAAATCTTGTAAAACTATTACAAAAAAAGTATTACAGCAAGCAATTACAGCCGCATCTCCAGAGATAACAGCTGCTGTTTTTTGCTGGGATTTAGTTTTATTTTTTGGTTTATGAGGTGTAGGCCAGACTGAGATCTCCGCAAACTCCACACTAGTGCCTGAGGGAGGAAAATAGACAATAAGATGAGTCAATGTACTGTAAAAGACACACCTTCTTATTGAATGTTTTTCCATTATTTTTATTGTTTTCAACAGTGGATATTAATACTGATACACTGAAATTATGAAAGAACAAATGCGAAATTACGCAGTCAACAAAAGCGAGTTTAAAAAAGAAACTGAATATTTTTTTTACATAATCGATTCTTCAGAATAGCCACCTTTTGTTTTGATACCAGCTTTGCACGCTCTTGGCACTCTCTCAGTCAGCCTCATGAGGTAGTCATCTGGACTGGATTTACATCAATCTCGAAGTCGTTACAAGAGGTGTGGAGTATTTGTTGGCTGCTTTTACTTGACTCTCTGCTCCAACTGTGGTCCCAAACCATCTCAAATGGCGTTAGATGAAGGGACTGTAGAGGCCAGGAAATCTGATGCAGCAATCCATCACTCTCCTTCTTCGACAAATAGATCTTACATAACCTAGAGGTGTGTTTGGAGTCATTGTCCTGTTGCAAACCATGGAACGGCATGTTGTTGCAAAATGCTGTGCTAGCCTTGCTGGTTAAGTCTGCCCTCAGTCTTGACTAAGGAGCACTTGACGCTCAAGTCTGGTTCAGGTTGATCTGTGAGAACACAATCGTTCCGCACTCAGGAACCGTGCCCGAGTCCGCTTGAGGAGGTGGTTCCAAGAACGGTATGGCGCACTCGGGCACAGATCGAATCAGATGTGGAATCCAGTCGTACCTGAGAATGGAAGTAGATTGTCGTTTAGACGTGACGTCATCAGTGCCGTTGGTCTACTCTGAAATCTATGGTCTACTCTGAAAGCCGTAGCTGCTACTGTTGGAAGGCACAATAATAAAGCAATAGTTCCTTGGCATGGTACAAATCAACCTTGCCTAATGTGAAAATGCCCTTAGTCACCATCAAAACAACCCCCACGCTATCACACTTCCTCCTCCATGCTTCACAGTGGGAACCACACATTCAGGAACTATCTGTTTATCCTCTTTACATCCTCTATACAAGATATAGTGGTTAGAAAGAAATCTCAGATGTGGACTCATCAGACCAAAGGACATGTCTATTCCTTGTGTTTCTTGGCCCAAGCAAGTCTTTTCTGCTTGTTCTTCTTCTGAAGTAAAGGTTTCGATCATGAACGCCTGACTCACGGCGTCACCACTGAACAGTGAATGGTGAAATATTTCCGTCGCTTGAATTCCAAGGAGCATTTATGCGATGGTATGTAAATCGGTGATGTAAATCGGGACTTTCTGAGGCTGGTGGTCATTCTAATAAGCCTATCCTCTGCAGGTAGCTCTTGGTCCTCCTTTCCTGACATGAGCCCGTTTTATCATAGTGTTTGATGGTTTTGGCGACTACACTTGGAGATACATTCAAGCTATTGAGGGTTTTCTTTTCATATTTTTTTTTCGTGACCTTCCTTTGTTCATTTATTGATGGGCTTTTCCTTTTACTTAACTGAACTGTTTTTTTTTTTTCGCCATAATACGCAGTTGTACAGTGGTTGTAGATAACTGTACCCACCCTTCCTCTGTACAAGACAACTGATGCTCTAAAGCACATCAAGAAGGGAAGAAATGTCACAGATGAACTCTTGACAAAGCACATCTATGAACTGAAAACCATTCCAGATGACTACCTTGCGAATCATATTAGAGAATACCACGAGTGTACCAAGCTACCATCAAAGCTACATGTAGCTGATTGTTTTTTTTTCTTTGTTTGGCTGTCTTCAGTACAAGGTTGAATGTACAAGGCTGAAAATAATAGAAATGAAGAAAAACCACTGAAGGAGAGGGTGTGTCCGAACTAGTGTATGAGAGGATATGTTGTCACTCAGAGAGCGAGAGAAAAAAAAAGTAGCCCCAGCACTGAACCTTGTGGGAGACCAGTGAAGTGTCTGCATGGAGCAGATCTAGATCCCACTTTTGTCACCTGATATGCTATGTCCATCTAGGTAGGAAGCAAATCAGGGCCCATTCATTTCCAGAACTCTGAGGAGAGATAGGGCGGTCTTGTGATTGACTGTGTTGTTGGTCAAGGAGGACTAGGACCTTTGGTTAATGAAACAGTGTGAATCATCGCAGTAAAAGCCACGAGGTCCGTTTTTGTGGCGCGTATAGCTTTGGTTACAGAGACAGTGCTAACTGTAAACGTATTGTACTTTTTGAAGAATTTGAGAAAAAGAGAGAAGTGACATTGTTTGTTCCTTGTGTCAGTGGTATTTCATGGGTGTTTCATGGGTGTAACCCTTGCTGTCTTTGAAGGCAGTCAGTACCTAGGCAGAGATGTTTTGGGGTTGTTTACAAGGGAAGTGATGAAAGGGAGGAGGCCTAGTGAGTCTCGAGTAGTAGCAAGCCGGCAGGTGGTGGGATTGCTGGACGAGACGTACAAAACGTACAAAGAAAGAAAGGAGGAAAGGAGGGATTTTATAATGTAGGAATAGAGCTAGGAGGAAAATTTAAAACTAAGACTTTTTGTTCATTTGATGTGATGGAAATTCCTTAAAACTGGTCGGTTCCTGTTATCATTTTACAGCATAGTAGCTGTTAATATCCCCCTCAACAGCACCTGTGTGTTACTCTCTCCCTCTTTCTCTTTTTGTCTTGAAAGAGAAATGCGGTACAGCAGAAAACTAAAGTGGAACAGCTTTACTTAGCACCACTCTAGACTCTTTCCATAAACTATGAATAAACATTACTTTTACACAACGCTTCATGGTGGCTTGCTTCAAATGATCAAGGATTAGAAATAGATTTTTATTTTTCATGATGCTTTGTTCTGAACAGAGATAATAATTCATGATGCTCCAGAGTTCATAATGATTAATAATTATATATATATATATATATATATATATATATATATATTATTTTATACATATGATAGCTAACTTGGTGATGAAGGGTAAATAAAACCAAACAGCGCCTTTAACTTGAGACGTTAACGTGTTTGACATGTTTAGAGCATCCTTGTGATTCAGAGTGTGAATTATTGCAAACAGAATCGCAGGAAACTGTCATGATGTCACGTCCTCCTGTAACGACGCACCGAGGAAATGACGAATCTAGACCTGTCGGGAAAAACGGTCAGGTTTACGCACGGTTCAAATATGACTGGACAGAAAAACAATTAAGATTAATAAAGGGTTAAGCACTTTTACTTTCTATATGACCATCAAGGCTTATTTACTGTTTGGGGTGAGAGCTCTAGACGTGTAGAGTACTGTACATTCGGATGATTTCATCTTGTGTTTTAGTGAAAATATGGAAACTGGCAGGATCTGTGTTTAGTGCACCGAGCTGGGGATGGTCTTCTGCCCCAGCAGCCTTCTTTTGGTGTAATGGATTCGTATGGTATTACAGCTGGTTTCCTGTATTTATTAAGATATCACTTCCCACGTAATTGTGCTCAAGGGATTTATAGATTTGGAGTCGTGCGCCTCTTGTAGAATGAAATCTGCTCACTTTAAAGCCCTGGATTGGTGTACTGGTGTTTCAGGTGATGCGAAAAAACAAAACAAAACAGGGTTGACCTTGTTCTGGGTTTTCCTCAGGGTGGAAAACCCAATTTGTTGTTTTGTTTTTGCTTGTAAATGATGTAATGTGTTTTACCTCACATATGAGATTGAAATCATTGTATCAATGAAGATTATACTGTACATGTTTCACTTTCCCACCATTAAAATCTTTAGACTAGGGTTTTTGAGGTTCTACTGTTAAATTTTTTAGGTTTCTCAGGTAAACACATGTTACATTTTGAATGTGAAGTGAGAGTTTACAGTCTGTCTCCAGCTGGTTCACTCCCATAACACTTATGGATTCAATACATTTAGCGCTAAATCTCAATTCTCAGCGATCGCTGGACATTTTGAAATGTAACCTGAGTTTACCTAAAAACCCTAAAAATTAATAGTAATGTACATGACTAATTTATATTGTGCAGTTCAATTTCATAATTCATAATTAAACGGTCATATGATAAAAAAAAAAAAACAGCTGAAAGTTTAATTATGAATCATAAAAAGTGAACTGCACAATATAAAATGAGTCATTGTACCTTGATTCTGAAAGAATTATCAAGTCTTACTTCACCCGATCTTTGAAAATATGGCCTATGAAACATGCTCCGTGTGGCTTCACCGATTGTTTTCTAAGTAAATGACGCAATTATACTTAGATGGATAATTTAAAGTGGTTTATTTGTTTAATCCGTCCACTGGGTTAAGAATCTTAAGTATTGTGCTCGTTGAGAATTTATTTATGACATCAGAAATAAAAAATAGTAAAAAAATCTAGTAATTATGTAGCTTTGTTTCATGCTAAGTAATTATTCCGACTGACTGTAGGTGTTTTTCTAAATATTGCTTTTTTATTTTCCTGATTCATCGTGTATAATAAAGAGCTGTTTGTTAATGTCAGGCTTTTCCTTTTCATCTTTGTCTTCCTGCAGTGCTGATTCAAATCCTGTATTTTATTAATTTATTTTTTCTTTTAACATTTGCATGTAGTGGTTTTTCTACTTCTACTTACAAACACACCAGGACAATATTAAATTGTTTAAAAACCCACATAGGGATTTGCATATGGAAATACAAAAATGCAAGCGAGTGGTGTTCTATCATACAAATTGCATTGTATAAAGGCAGTGGCACGTTCTCGCTTCTGTTTAGTTGTTTACCATCCCGTTCCATGCAGTGAGGTTTCATCCCAGATATCTAAGTGGAAAGGAATGTGTATTTTTGGCTGCCAATCAATACACGAGCACAAAATGGCTGCCGAGTCGTACAGTCGGTCTGAGGATTTCCTCTAAAGTCGTGCTGAGGCCGAGACTTCGAGCTGGGCTGGGTCATAGTCTGGAGAGGAAAAGGAAATTTATGTAAGAACATCTTTTTTAAGAGAGAGAGAAGAAAAAAAGTGTTGATTTACAAGTTGCCATGAAACCACTTTTTTGTATTTTACACATGTCTAGTAAAAACTGTACATGAAGTGTCAGAAGAGAAGTTCTGTGGAAAGCACACCCTTGAACATGTTCGAGTCATCGGCCTCGAGTCATGTCGCGTTTGAGTCAGAGATCGTCTTTGTATACTGTGTGTACAAAATCCTGCTCAAAACGTGTGACAGAATCCTTCACATGATCAGATCGAGACACTTTTTTTTTTTTCTTTCCTGAATACGTTTTCATGCTCAGAAGCTTTTTGCACCCCCCGGAACAACTTGTTAAACATTGCAAATGTTGATGATAATACAAAAGAACGCGAAAGAATGTTAATGATACAATCATTAATTATCACATAGTTGTTTAACTCCTGATGATTAAGTTGTGAAATTACACAACAACCCTGATGAAAAGTTTACAAATGCTTGAATGTTTGGACACATTATAACCACACAGGTTGACACGCGCACACAGGTTCGAATGGCTATTAAAGGGGAAGTTTCCACACCTGTGACTAATTATGTAATTAGTGTCTGTGCCTAATCAGTCAAGTGAGTTTCTGCACCATGAGGAAGACAAAAGAGCTGCCAAAGGACTTGCGTGATAACTTTATAAAAAAGCAGGAAAAGGATATGAAAAGATATCTCAACACTTGTAGATGCCAGTCAGTTCTGTTCAAACTGGAAAATTAGAGGTTCTGTTGATACCAAGCCCACGATCGGGTAGATTTCACTCATTACCGCTAAAAGATTTGTTGGGACACAAAGAAAAACTCACAAACAACTTTGAGAGAAATACAGGCTGTTCTGATAAAAGAAAGTGGTAATGGTGTTTCAAGAAGAACTGCTTGGTTGAAAAACCTCGCTCGCAGTATGTCAGACAGCACCAAGACAAGTCAGAGTCATTTGGACTGATGAGACCAACATTTAACTTTACGTTCAGGGGGAGGAGTCAACGAGGCCTACGGTGAAAAGTCCACTGTAAAGCATAATTATGTATCTCTTATGTATTTGGAGCTGTGTGAGCTGAAGATGAATGCAGCATGTTATCAGAAAATAACTGGCAGACAGTTTGCATTCCACAGCACGAAAGCTGCACATGGGACGATCTTGGATGTTCCAACGTAACGATGATCCAAAGCACAAGGCCAAGACGATCCTATCCTCCAGCAGAACAATTGGAAGGTTCTGGATTTTAACGTCTATCTCAGTCCCCAGACCTCAATATCATTGAGACACTTGGGGGGGGGGACAGGAACTGAACGCGTCATATTTTTGCCAAGACGAATGGGCAGCTGTACCACCTGAGAGAATTATGGAGCCATCATTGATGCTCAAGTATGCAAACCGTTGAACAGGGATTATTTCCTCATTTTCTTTATAGTCACGTTTTATTTTGTTTGATAATTGAGCCATTCTCTTATGCCTTACGTATGAACTTGAGTCCTGTAAGAAATAATTAATACATCTGTTTTGTCTTCTAGCTCATGCTTTTCTTTTCCTTAAATGGTGTGCATCTTGCAAGTTCTCCCACTTTTGAGACCATTTTATATACATTTAGGCAAACACACTTATCCAGAGTGACTTGCATTTGTGACAACTAGGTGATTGTGGGATTTGAACAAATATTTCATAATGGGTAGTTAAAGTCACATGAATTTATGAAAAAAAAAAATTTAATTCATGAACCTAAATGATAAGCAAAAATGTCAAATTGTTAAGCGAAATGGTCGAACATCTTGGTACTATGATTTTTCCCTGCTAATAATTATTCCTTATAACAGCTAAGTGACATTGCAAATAAGGGATTTGGTAAGGAAGTTATTTAAAATAAATAAAAAAAGAAGCTTGAGGTTTAATCTTTGAAAGCCCCCCCAAAAAAGTGCGAACCTTTGAACATTAAATTTTGATGCTGAAAAACATCAAGCTGCTGGAGTGAAATGTTATTTTGAGGTCATAACCTTGAGTAAATTTCATTCACCAAAGATAAAGCGCCGTTTGAATGAAATACAATGCACGGTGCTTTTCTTTGAGTGAGTATTTGGTTTAGTTTTGCCTGTTTCTTCCTCTCTATATTGTCTGCTAAAGAGAGAGTGAGAGTAAGAGAGAGAGAGAGAGAGCGTGAAGTTGCGTGAAGTCAGCATGAAGCCACGGTAAACCTTTTTCCTGTGTTCTTTAGATGGCTGGTGTCTAAACAAGAAGCAAGTGAAAACTCATGATGAGTGAAGTATGTGTTTGTGTGCTTCCAGACTGCCTCAGCAGCTGTGTCGGTATCGCACACTGTATAGAATAGAGGCCTATCACATGTCTGTCTGTTTAATTAAACGACTAGTCGACTATAGAAATCAATGGCAAGCCATTTTCATGATTAGAATAATCACTGCAGCCATGGTTACAGCGCTTTAAAAATCTGTCCAGCTCCATAAGTGAAAAAGGAGAAAATTGCATTTTACGTATTCCAGCTGTGGCACAAAATCGTCATATAGTACATTCTGCAAGTCGAATACGAATGTTGCGAATGTTTATTCGTCACATAGACAACCATACACAGTATGATACGCAGTGAAGTACTTACACGACTGTTTGTAACCTTGAAAAGGAAATAAGGATATAAAATCTACTAATTAAATCTACTGATTTTGTTGCAATAAAATGTAATAAATTGTAAAAAAAAAAAAAAGTAAGAATATAAAAAGTAAGAATTGTATAAACTCTATAAAGTGTGCAATGGAATAATGAGCAGCAGTGGTGGTATTGTCCATCTTTAAAGTGCAATAGTGCAACAGTTCGTCGTCTTTTATTTGTAAACGGAAACAGAAACGTGCAACATATACTGTATGGTTCGTGTACTTCAGACCCTGTGCAAGGTGTGAATGTGCAGATGTTCAAAGTGGTTGATTTTGGTGTGCTCGATCACATGTGTGACGGAAACATAGCAAGTCCAATCAGTTCTGGTCGAGTTCTATGTCACAAAGATATTGAGCAAACCTCAAATTCAAACACATTTAAGCTCGCGAAGGTTTTAGACACCTTTGAGGATGATTCCTTACCCAAGATTAAGCAAGAGTATGATTTAAGGGTCAACCTTGGGTTAGTTTATTTTCCAAATACTCAGACGGTTGAGTTGCACTGTTCATTAAATGATGAATACTTTTTTTCCCCCTTTTTTTCTAGATATATGAATCCCCCCTTTTTTTTCAATTTCACTGACTCGGCTAACTACGCATTTTTTCTGCTTCATTTTGACATGAGTCATTCATGACATGCTCGTAATATCAAATATCATATCTAATATCAAAGTTTGAATAAAACTTTGTCAGTAGTCTCGTCGTTGGAGCTTCTCAAGTTTTCCTGCACTAAATGTTTTTCTAAATTTATGTCTGTTTGTGCTACTGTTGCAGGCATTTCACCCCTGTGCCATAACCTGTTTGCCCTGTATGAAGAGAGTCAGGAGCTGTGGTATGCACCCAATCATACCTTTAAGATCACAGATGACACCTGTATTAAGCTTCACTATCGCATGAGGTAAGAAAACAAAGTGTTATTGACAGTAGATAAAGTGTCCTTATTACTGAACCGATGTTGCATCACTTTTTTATCAGGTTGTGACTCAGCGGTCAGCATCGTAACTCATCCATAGTTTAGCAAAGTTTCCTGTATACGTTTTAAAAACGTTTTACTCTACGTTTACACTGATTTATTACTTTCCCCAGGTGTTTCTTATTGTATACCCATATTATTTTAATAACACGCTGCGTGTGCACATTTTTCTCTGGCCGTTATTGTGCAATTGTGCACATGTTCATACACATTAATGCTATGGTTGTAGCATTCTGTCAAACTGAACATGGTACATTCTAGCTGTGAAAGGTCTGAGAACTCGGCTATAATTAATTCCGTGGTTATACAAGTTGTAGGAGGTGTGAGAGTGGTGAAGAATAAACTTAATACAGGATTTTGTTAAGAGTAAAGAACAAATGAAGTCTCTATGCAGTGAACATAGACTTTCTCAGACGTTTTGCAGTCCTTTCACGGTCCTCTTTATAATGACGTCACAAATTTAATAAAGCGAACAGTACAGGCGGCATTATGTACCATGTACATATATGGTATGTATCGATAAAAACTATCACTTGCAAATTTCTTTGTTTTTATTTATTTTTTACATTTAACAACAACACTAGGGATTTCAAAACTATGAAATAACACATATGGAATTGTGTGATTATGTAACAACAACAGTCAGGTTGTTATTTCAAATTCTAATTCAAATTCTAATTATATTTGTCACATATGCAGTCATACACAGTACAATATGCAGTGAAATGCTTAAACGACCCTCCGTGACCTTAAAATAAAAGATTATTAATAGGAAATAAATAAGAATAAAAAAATTAATAAAATAAAAAGTAAATTTATCTAAGAAGAATAATATATTTCTAGAATACAAAATAAACAATATAAGTAAAATATAAGAAAACTTAGATGTACAAACATGGAGAAGAAATCGTCCTGTACAAATATGGAAATTTATAGAAATTTTATTATGGAAATGAAGTGGGAATTTAAACAGAAATGTCCAGGGGTGTGTGCAAATATGCCTGAAAGTGTCTTATTTAAAGTGACTTATGTGCAACCGATCAAGGATATGAAATAAAATAGAAGTATATAAATGAATGTATTTTAAAAAATGGAGGTCAGATGTTCTGGAATAGGTTTTGCAAGAACAGTATTGTCTAATGTATTTGCAAAACCAATCAAGCACCATGATGAAACTGTCTCTCATGAAGACCTTCCCAGGAAAACAAGACCAAAACTTACCTCTGCTGCAGAGGAGAAGTTTATTAAGAGTTACCATCCACAGAGATCACCAATTAAGAACCAGCACCTCAGATTAGAGCCGTTATGAAGGATTTACAGAGAATAAGTATCAGACACATCTCATTATCAACTGTTGAAAGAAGATCTTTAGCGTTGTTTTATAATGAATAAATAAATAAAGATCTGGAACGACCATGGAGTTTTGAGCGGTAGTGTATATTAATATTACTATTGTTACTATTAATATGTACCATAGGCATAATTTATATATACAGTGGATTCTTGGATAGCGAGCATAATTTGTTCCGGAAGCGTGCTTGTATATCAAAACACTTTTATATCAAAGTGAATTTCTCCCATAAGAAATAATGGAAACTCAGATGATTCGTTCCACAGCACAAAAATATTCATATGAAATTACTATGAAATTACATAGGATGACTTTCATACTCTAAAGAACGATAACTACACTTTGACAAAAAAAAAAAAAATCCCGCCTTATGCATGGTCACAATGTTATAGTAAACACTATACAAGTGATATATGACTATACAAGTGAAGCATCCGCACTGAGAACGAGCATGGGAGATGATTACACACAATCCCACAGCGCAAGAGAAAGAGAAGAACCATTAGCTTAGTTGTGCTCATGTGACGCACAGCAGACAAAGCGCAGACGTACTACAGTACTCGTTTATCAAGACTTCGCTCGTTTATCAAATTAAAATTAATTAAAAGATTTAGCAAAACGCTCGCAGACCAGGTTACTCACTTACGAGCTGTAAGCGCTTTGAAACACTGTTTGTTCAAGGTTTTACTAAAACTGAGTTGAATTTTGGACTTGATTCCAGTTTCTGTGTTTTCAATTAAATGTTTAAAACAATATATATATGTTATATTACACTGTATACTGATATAATAACTCGAACAATGTTGAAGCTTACTGAAATAATTTCCACAGTGATCATGTGATGCAGTCCAGGTCTGTTAATTGTCAGGCTGTTATTTAACCCTATGGATTGATAAATAAATTGACTGGTATTAATTGTTTATCGGCTCATTATAAGCAGCGTGAGTCTCTGTATTATGGTCGAAGTATTTATTGTTTTGGTCTTGGTGCTCTGTGCAGAATGTTCCCTCGTCACGGTTTGGTTTCGCTCAGACTTTCATGTCAGGTTCGAGATCTGACATCCTCATAGTAACCGAAACTCCATTGCATAATCATTGTTTTTGCCAGTGCTGATTTTAAGATTCGTGGCACGGATTTATGCTGGGTTATTTGTTATGGGTGATAAAAGGATAGTCTGACATGCAGCAAAAAAATAAAAAAATGGCTACAGAGAATGTAATCACTACGTGCTCCCTGTCACTGATATGGATATCAACCAGAAGCAAGCATGACTGAAAGATTTTCGCAAGACCTTGGCATACCCACGTGAGCCAGTGCACTGTTCCAAGGAAAATGGACTCGTGGACACGGTCTGTTTGTCGATCACTTCGCTCAATCTTATTGAACGTGCCTGTGTCAACTCTGCAGTTGGCTCGAGTGGGCCGAGGCGGTGAAAAGCTGCTATTGGATTATAGGGATGTTTTTTTTTTTTTTGGGGGTTTTCTGGTAGAAACTTGATTTGTAGATTAACAAAATAAATAAATAAAAAAACGCACAAAACATACATAGAAGTGAAGCATAATACATAGTAGTGAGTTTCTTCTGTTGTGCATTGCCAAGTGTACCTTTGGGGTTTAAATTTCCTTCTGGGATTAATAAAGTTTTTTGAATCTTGAATCTTGAATCTAATAGCAGTAAGATCTTTAAGGGCGTTTTCTCCCTGGGGTCCGGGATCCGTTTCCGAGCACACTTGGCCCCGGGACCAGTTGACTTTAGTCTGTGAGAATGCAATCGTTCCGTGCTCGGGAACGCATCCCTGGACCGATTGCACGGAAGGCAGGACATAAGTATGCGCTTGTGCTCAAAAGAGGAAGTGACGTAATTACAGTTCGACTCCGTACACAAACAAACGTGGCTGCTGAAGAATCTCTGTGAAGTAATGTCGAAGTACAGTATTTGCTCGAAATTTAGACAGACAAAAATATCCAAAGATAATCGGACATTACACACAAAAACCCAGATATTCATGGAAGTATCCGTAAGTATTTAGACGCGCGCGCGTACAGCAGCACTGAGCAATACCGTGCAGAGTTAAACAAACTTCGGCTCGCGCAGCGCACAGCGCGCGGTGCGATACTGAAGTGAGGAAAAGGTAAACAATAGGATAAAAACCATCCAGTGTGATCGAGTCAGAACCCCTCTGTCCCACGACATCTACCTCCATCATTCGAAGCAGACAGCGTGGAGCCTGGTCCAGCAGAGAGCCTGCGAGTGAACGGTGAGTTAATATTAAATACTATAATAACGCTGTTAAAGAGAGTCCCGTATTATCACGGCATCTCCAGGTAATTGTCTGTGGATCTTATGGTTACATTTAAATGCATATAATAAGATATACAGGATGATCCTTTCACATTAGCTCACAACATAGTTAACTTCGAATGCTCCTCACTTTAAGGCCCAGATCATTTCCCTGTTCAAAAGAGTAGAATGTGATAATCTCAGGTGTTATATAGCTATTAGAGGTACAACTAGTTTACTCATATTTTATGTAGAACCTTTATATATATTCTCCAACACATCTCAGAGACACTTAAAAAACATAAAAACTGAGACGCTGATGAGCCATATAAGCTCCACACACAATTTCAGGTTATCTGTGATTGCTGTGACAAAATTTAAATGTTGGAAAATTTTAATTTGTATAAGCTGTTATGGTTGCAACTTTCAGCAAATTTCTTGGTTTTATACTTTCTTGCAGACTGGCATTGGATGAAAACACGGAGGTCTCAGTCTCTGTTTCCTCCAGTGCCTGTCTGCAACTTTCAGCTAATTTCTTGCTTTGTTGCAGACAGGAACCGGAGGAAACACAGACTGAGACCACTGACAGCAGCACGACACCAGCTCACAACAGAAGACAGAGGCATGTGCAAGAGCAGGAGACTCGTAATGCCTGCATGAAATCTCAGTTTTAGATGAAGAAGCGCTGACTGCAGATACAGAGGAAGGAACATCAAGAGATCGAATAGGACGTTGATGGAGACGAATGAACAAATGTTGTCTTAATTTCATTAACACACACCCTCTTGCTATGCATGTACAAGTAAATATAAAAAATCTAAACATTTTAATGTTTAGATTTAGATCCTATTTGACAGCTACTTGCTACAAATTTTACTTTGATTATATTTTAATTTAATAATGTTTAATAAAACATTTTGCACTCTACCCAGTACTTTGTCTCTATTCCAAATCCCACACACTCATCGTGGATTTTACAGTATACATTTATTTTTACATTTACACAAATACAATATAAACACACGGCACACAAAACATGTTAAACACTAAACATTGATGCATGGTGTGGTTTTAAATTCAATAGTTTCAGCACCTCAGCTAAGTTTGAAAACCGGCACATAGCAAGGTAAGGGAAAAAAGAGCACAAGCATCTCTCTTGTAGGAATGTTGTCTTCTTAATAGGAGTATTTAGTAGCCATTCCTGGTCTCTCCTGGTCACAAGGACATGCTGCATTCACACACCAGCCCTCTCTTGAACCCAGAGGAGAACAGAAAAAGACATGATTAGATATTTATTATTTATTATATGTATCTATGCTATTTGTTGAACTTTATTCTAGCAGGCATTACATTTATTTTGTAGCATTTCTTGCATTTATTAATCATTGTTTACATCTGTGATTCATTCAGTGTACATAAATGCTTTATTTTTATGATAAAAAAGTAATTTTTTAAAATAAATAACGCTCCGGCGCTATGACTTAATGAGTAATGTTTAATGAGCACTTTATTTCTATTTGACTGTGGAAATCAGTAGAGAATGTAGACAGCACCTGATTACTCAGCTTACAGAGTAGAGTTGTAAAGTCATTCCTCTGTGCCTCGTGTAGTGTCCCGTGTCTCATTTCACTCTCTGAGCCGAGCGATAGATGTGTCAGTAGGCATGTTGTTTAGAGCGGCGTTGTTTTTGTCACAGAAAATAAAAAACATCCACACGGAGCATTAACAGGTGTCTCACAGTTCATGACCCGAGCGGGCGTTTCTTCTTCTTTCTTAGTTTTTTTTTTCCAACGAAAAACAAACCAACAACCTTGGGGATTGGGGAGGGGGAGAACTCGTGCTCGGGTACAGAACGGAACAGATCGTTCCCAGTGAGAAAACTGAGTTTTCCTGAGTTAACTTTGAGAAAACTTTAATGACATCAATAAACCGCACAGTCTTCGTATTATTAGAGTTGTCGATGTTTTTTTATACAATATAAGATTCTGACGATTCTGCATTTATTTATTTTATTATCTGCTGGACTGAAAGATTGCTTATGGTTCCTAAAGAAAAAATTCTACTGAAAGCAAAAAAGGAAGTAAGATTTTAGGGCAGCTCGTCCTTTGCCATTCGAATGACCATAACAGAAACCTTTAATAGTATCGAATGAAGAAGTGCCTCAGGCAGTAGAACGTCTTAAAATTCCCCTTGATTTTCTTTTTTTAGTATTGAAACTAAAGATAAGAACAAATTGTTGTATATAAAAGTATTTTTTGTGTCTTTGTATTGTTGGCTTACCTGTTGTGATCACAAACAGGTTATGGTCACCTTTGCACTCTCTCATTTCCGCTGTGGCTTTTAAAAATGTGTTACTTCCTGTTTACAATGATTCTGTGCTCATCTGGCGTTTCTGTGGCGTGCTTATGAGTATATTTACAGGCAAGCCTGGATGATTCCCTGTGCTTTGACCGCCAAAAAACAAACCAAAAAAAAAAAAAAAAAACACGAATTCCACACGGTATGAACTAAATGACTCATGAGGCCAGTGAGGTTTTTTTTTTTTTTTGGAGGGTGTTTCTGTTAGTGTTCTATGCCACATGGTTAAAAACATATGTAAATAATTTACATAATGTACTGTCTTTCTAAAGTGCGTTATTTCCTGGTTTTAAAGGGAAACGGTCTTCTTGGGATACAGGCAGTAGTATTTTTATTTATTTACTAGATGTAGTGGAAAGTGATTGCACACTCATAGGCTTACGTTTTAAAAAAATTTACAACTCCATCTGTCGAATTTCGGAACGAACCAAACTTGTTTTGTTTTACTGTGAAGCTGAAGTGGTTAAGGTATTGAACTACTGTACGGTTTGGAAGGTCCCGGGTTCAAACTTGAGCAAAGACGTTAATGCTCAACTGCTCAGACGTATAATGAGATAAAGATGTAAGTCGCTTTGGGTGTCTGCCAAATGCCTAAATGTATGAAAAAAAAAAACGACATCACCATCCGTTGAATTTTAAGATGAACTAATGATTTTTTTTATTGATATAAGTGTGTTTTCCATTTAAATAAAAAAAAAAAAAGCATATATTCTTTCACCGTGGGCCGATTGCGATGAAACAAAGCCTACATGTTATCTCAAGCTTGGCCAGACACGTCTGTGAAAACTCTGTTAAAATTAATTCGGTAGTTTTAATTCGGTAGATGCGCGCACAAAAACAAACAAACAAACAGACAAACGTTCCAAAAACCATCTTGATGTGTCCTATTACTCATCTTACGTTGCCTCAAATAATTTTTTCTCAAATATCTTTAATTTTACATTTATGTTATATGTATAGGTCGATTATTTTGTTTGTTTTATATTGGGGGAACAAACAAAGAAATAAACAAAACAAGTAAACCTATTGATAATGGCAAACATTAGATTGTATTGTACACGAAATTTTTTTTTCACGTAATGCGATCTCTGGTTGCCAAACAGTTATTTCTCATCTCATCTAATTCACTTGGTACCAACAAACTATTATAAATAACAGTGATATTGAAGCCTTGATGATTTTTTTTTTTTGCATGTGCACAGGCAGGCAATTGTGCTTTAAAACTCTCTCCTCTTTCTCACAGGTTTTATTTCACAAACTGGCACGGGACTTCTGAGAGCGAGTCTCCTGTATGGCGCCATTCTTTGAGCAAACAGAAGGGAACAAAAGGCCCAGAGGGAACGCCACTGCTGGATGCTGCCTCCCTCGACTACCTGTTTGCTCAGGTGGGTTACTGGGTGGTGGTGGTGGTGGTGGTGGTGGTGGTGTGTGCAGGGAAATAAATAAATAAATACATAAATAGAAAATAAACAGAACCCATAGAAAGCAGTGAACTAACTCTTGTGTGGAGGTGAACGTTAGCACGGTAAACAAAGCCTCTCGTCATATATGGAGTCATTCTGAACACTGTGGTCGGGTGGTTATTCAAATCATCAGCAATGAGTCATGTTTTCATACTGATGCCCGTCCGCTCTCTAGCGCACTTTTGTTTATTTTATGATGGTCAAATTCCACGTTGTTTGTTTTCAGGGTGGTTTTTGGATATCTAAAGGTTATCCCACTGAAGCGGAGCGGCATAAATAATCAAGTTCTGTCCTTTGTTTGTTTATAGGGACAGTACGATTTTCTGAGGGGACTGGCGCCGGTGCGTGTCCACCAGACCGAAGCGGAGCTCCACGAGATAGAGAACGAGTGCCTGGGAATGGCCGTCCTCGCCATAACTCATCACGCCAAGAGCAACAACCTGCCCCTGTCGGGATCCGGGGCAGAAACCAGGTGTGCGCTGTAACAAAATGGCTTTATTTCAGTACAGTCATAACATCACAACACAAAAACAGTACGCCCACTATTGTGTCCGTTCCACGTGTGCCATGTGCTCTGGCATGACTCCACAAGACTTGTGGCGTGCGCTGCGGTGTGTGACTCCAGAACGTTAGCGGCGGATCCTTCGGTCGCTGTGGTTTGAGGAATGGGGCGGGGCTGCTTGAATTGGACTTGTTTGTCTGGTGCATTCCATGAGCGCTTGGTCAACAACCTTGAGCTCTTTGCCTGCAGAGTCACAGGCTGTGATGCACTGAGTGTCCTGATACCTTTCTATTCTGGCCAAAAGCGAAAAATACTACATTGGCTTTTGGTCCCCACAGGCATAGATGGGTCTTGTGTGCACATGATCCTGCCACCAGTTTACTGGTATATAATTGATAAACAATGTTATCTAATTCGTCTGACAGTGGGGTTAGTGTTATGGCCGATCGGTGTATATTTTACAAATGATCACTCATCATCATAATATTACTTAGAGTTGTTCTCAAGACTGCGTATGTCATTAGTTTAATATGTGCATCATAATTACCATGGTTACAATCTCTCTCTCTCGCTCTCTCTCTCTCTCTCTCTCTGTTTTATCTAAGACATTCGTTTGTTTGTTTCTGTGTAAAATCAGAATTCGCTCAAAGAATGATACGCTCAAAGTCTCTCAAATGTATAAGCACTCCCTCTGGCTATATTTCAGTTATCCTAATCTCGCACAATAGCTGCATATCAGTCATGAAGCTGCCTTATGTATATAGTATGACTGCGAAGTGAAATCACACAGTTCTCACAAGCGTTGTGTAATTTAGGTGAAAGTCTACAGATGAGCATTTTGCAGTGGAAAGCAATGCTCTTATGCAAGAGTTAAACAAACAAACAAACAAACAAACAAACAAAAAAACATTGATAGAAAGAAACCTGCAAATTTATCAGTAACACTTTATGTTTTCACTTCAATTCAGTTTTTTTTCCAGTTATAATACTATTTTTAATTAAACATTTTTCATAAAGCAACTTCTCACAAATCCAGGAACCTTTTAATGAGCCAGAATCGTGACGGTGACGAGGATAAAGCTCCCGAACCACCACAAATTGAATTTTAAGATGAACCAGACTCAATCCGGATATTGGAATTTTAAGGGCTGAAAAAATGCACCCACCTCATATCTTTGGAAACACCAAATATCGGTCGTATGGCCATGTATTGATTGGCCTTGTGTATCGGATGCTGTTTGCTTCTTGAAAATGCATTGGTGAGCTTTATCTAAACTCTGTATGAGTTTACCTACCACGCGGTAACAATGTCCAGTTGGTCCAGGAGAGCAAAATGCTCTTCTGAGCGGTGTTACTATCTTGTACTGCTGTCACTGGTCCGTTATAGACAGCTGCAGGCTCCTGTATGTGGAGGAGGGCAGTTAATGATTTCCTCAGAGTTAAAAGCGTGTGCTCGGTAGCTGTGCAGTGCTAAATGAAGCTTCTGTAGCCAGGATGACCAAAAACTGTATAGGGTTACAGAAATAATTGGAGTATATTTTGATGAATTAAATAAAGCTTTATATGACTATATTCAGTGTCAGTGCATGTTTATAACAGTGTAATGTTCAGTAATGAAATGTGCAAACCAGTGCAAGAGAACTCATAATAAATGAATGCTGTACTTCGTGTACTCAGTGTGCTCGAGCCACACCCGATATAATGAAAAGTGTAAAAGATTGCTTTTAGTTTCTATAGCGTTTCCCCCCTCCCTTTCTCATGCCTCTCTGTCTCACCCTGACCTCGAGCCTCATTCCTGTCGCCATCTAATTGTAAACAAGGTTTTCTTAGATTGGATTAAAAAATGAAAGTAACTTTTTTTTTCTTTCTTTTTTAATATGGGCAATTGTCAATTTACCTGGGTGGAGCGGTCAAGTACGAGTGTGCGTGGGAATTGCTGCATTTTAATTAACTTAAAGGGAAGAAAGGACAGCAGTAGACTTCTGACCACCATAAATTAGATGCAGGACGTATTTTCTCTTGACGTATCCGTATTTCAGCATGAATAGAGACACGCGAGCCAGTCGATGTAGTACATGTCAGGTTTTTAACACCACCCTCACCAGCGATGAGCTACCATGCTAGACTGAGCTGCCTCGCTGGAAGTTTTTCTCCACCCTGTTTTTGTAAATGTTTTTTTTTTTTTTTTTACAGATCTTTGTCTTGTATGTTAATTAGATGTTTGCGAACAGTGCAGGTGCGTCGGTGTAGTTTTTGGCATACTCTTGTCTGGCGTTTCTATCTTAGATGTTGGAGATAATGCATTTTGCAGTGCAGCCTTGTTAATGCAGTCAGTCCTGTAATGTTCGCTGAACTTTCCCGTTTCAGTGAAAGTTTTCTTGGCCGTTTGTTAATGTTTCTGACACGTCATAGTTAAGAAATTCACAGGGACATTTCACAATATTGAATCACCACTGTGTGCGAAGGCATAATTAAAAAAATATATATTATTATATATTAAGTTTAGCATTGATGTGCATACTTTACGTTGCGATATTGACCTTCAGGCTTCAATAACTTTTCAAAATATGGGAAATATATAAGACTTTGATGAGATTTTAAACATTGACAATACTCAAAAAACCTGTTTTACAACACTATAGCTTCTGGATATTGAAAAGTAAAGTTTTTTGAACTTACAAAAGCCGGTGTAATTAACACAAGCCACTCTAAATTAATTAAAGCAACATCTCACTTCCTGTTTTCCATTTGACTTTGTTTCTAACGTTCATCCTCTCGCTCTTCTTCCTTCCCCTCTCAGCTACAAGCGTTTTATCCCTGAGAGCCTCAACCGCACCATTAAGCAGCGCAGCTTCCTGACTCGCATGCGCATCAGCAACGTTTTTAAGAACTTCCTTAATGAGTTCAACAGCAAGACCATCCGGGACAGTAACATCACGCTGTACGACCTGAAGGTGAAGTACCTCTCCACGCTGGAGACGCTGACATGGGGCATGGGCCGCGAAACGGTGGAAACGAAAAGCCTGCGCGTGTTCGGGGAGGGCGAGCTCTCGCCCGCGCACACGCCTAGCATGGGGGATGAGGGACAGGTTTACGAAGTGCAGGTGTGTGGGACGACTGGCATCTCATGGAGGAAGAAGCTTCAGCAGGTGAGTGAGATCATTCACAGGGTTTAGAGAGCGAGAGAGAGAGAGATTAGAAGAACCATTGTGTATTACTTAGAGAGACACTGTATTGTCAAAAGTATTCACTCGCCTGTCTCATGCTTATGAACTTGAGTAACATCCAATTCTTAAACCATAGGGTTTAATGTGATGTTAGCCCCGCCCCCTTTGCAGTTATAACAGCTTCGACTCTTCTGAGAAGGCTTTCCGTAAGGATTAGGAGTGTGTTTATAGGAATTTTTGACCATTCTTCCAAAAGTGCATTTGTGAGATCAGACAGTCATGAGCAGTCATGTTGGATCTGGTGTGGGGTTGTTTTTCAGGAGATGGGCTCGGTTGAACTCTTAATGCTTCAGCGTACCAAGAGATTTTTTTACGAAGCAAGCTTCGTAAAGAAATGAATTATCAGGTTTGGTGTGGAAGAGCTTGACTGGCCTGCGCCTCAACCCGATAGAACACCTTTGGGATGAATTAGAGCGGAGACTGCGAGCCACGCCTTCTCATCCAACTGACCTCACAAATGCGCTTCTGGAATAATGGTCAAAGATTCCCATAAACACACTCGTAAACCTTGTGAAAAGCCTTCCCAGAGGAGTTGAAGCTGTTATAGCTGCAAAGGGGGCGGGGCCAACATCATATTAAACCCTATGGATTAAGAATTCAATGTTACTCAAGTTCATATGCATGTGAAGGCAGGCGAGCAAATACTTGTAGCAATATCTCTGTAATTATTAGCTTATTTTACTCTGTCTGAGGTTAAGATTGCCAACCATTACTTTATTTTTGTGCTCCTTCCCGAACAGAATGCTTTCACCTTCAAAGACAAAAGTAAATCCCGGAAGACGAAGACCGACTGCAAACAGAAAAACGACAAAAAGAACGACACCAGCAATGGATGGATCCTCTTCTCTGACTTTTATGAAATCACTCATATCGTTACAAAAGAGTCCAGCGTGACCATATACAGACAGGACAACAAAACCTTGGTAAATCAGCCATGTTTAGATAATAACGGCCAGTTTTACCAGTTGCCAGTGTTGAGTAAATGTTATGAAATGTGCAGAAATGTGTTGAGCATTTTCAACACATTTTTAAAGAACTTTTTTTTTCTTATACAGGGTGTCCCAAAAATTTTTCATCATTTGAAATATGAATATCTGAGTAGCTAGATGTCCGTTCTAGGCAAACGAAATTAAAAAGGCTTCATGTTGAGAAATAAGAGATTTGTTTATCAAAATTCCAACCACATATTCAGACTTACTGATTTCACAAAGCTTCACAATATGTGTGCGTCAAGTCGGTAGTCCAGCTCTTGTCAACCACGCTGTAGCATATCTTGTGTAACATTCTCCAGTGCCTCAGTGATTCTCTGCTTGAGTTCCTCTAGACTTGTAGGAACAGCGGGGATGAAGAAAAAATTCCCTTTACATACTGTAAAATCATAAGTCATGGTGGCATTTCAACAGCACATTGTCATGATCAGTGAAGAGAAAATACAAAAAAAAAGTATTAAACTTATTTAGTTTTTACACAACGCAGTAAAATTTGAGATCATTTGAGCAATAATTGGCTAATTTGTTAGACTACGAAATGATATCGATGTTTTGTATTATTTGTCCATTTGTGCACAAGCTATACGGACATACCGCTCTTCCTTGTTGTACAGGAGCTGCAGTTGAGCTACCGCGAAGAGGCTCTGGCTTTCGCCGCCCTGGTGGACGGATATTTCCGACTCACGGTAGACGCCCATCACTACCTCTGCACTGAGGTAGCGCCCCCTTATGTGGTACAGAATCTGCAGAACGGCTGCCACGGACCCATCTGGTACAGTACACACCTACACACCAGTCATTTCAGAATCAAAATCAACCAACACGAAATCCTTCAGAGCAACGACACTGTTAGCATGCGCGGTTGCAGATATCAGTGGTTTTAATTTCCTGTGCGTTTAATCTGCACACAGCACAGAGTATGCCATTCACAAACTGAGGCAGGAGGGCAACGAGGAGGGCTCCTACGTCCTGCGCTGGAGCTGTACAGACTACGACTATATCATCATGACCGTTGTCTGCATGGAGGTACTACTCTTACACGTGATTTGTCGTTAATGTTTATTAAATGCTGCAGTGTGTGTGTGTGTGTGGTCAAGGAGGCGGCGGTTAACAGGCTAGTCAGTCGAAAATCTATCTAGCTTAAAAAAAAAAAAAAAAGCTGTGAGGCAAGTGTTAAATGAAGTATGCTAAATCTATTTACTTAATCTGAACATTTTTCAGGCTAATTGATTTGTGTGTTTTGACCACCAATAAAATAGTCTTAAAACAGAGATGCCCTTTATCAGCGTCATAAATCAGTCTTTGCTTATCTGTGGGAAGTCGGCTTGACTACTTTTTTTGGAATTACTGGTCAACCAGTAAACATTGAAAGTACATAGACAGTCAGTGGAGAGACTGTAACGCATGCGTCTGTATGATGAATGTCCAATTATGGTATTTTGTGCATTGAGGCAGAATCTTTATAAAAACCTAATGCAGCTAGTTCATGCTGTAGCCCTTAAAGCTCAGAGCATTTTAGCCATTATTTGCTTTGCAGTTTTTATTTATTTATTTATTTTTTCAAATATAAATATACCCAGGGCTCAGGATTGTGCAGTACAGAGTGACATATTTTTTATGAGCAGAAAATAGGCAATATGATGAACTGCATTAGTTAATTTGAGCCAACTGTTCCAAACATGACTAAGCAAAAAAATGTAAACTGGGTAACAAAGGCATAGAAATAGCACAAATACATACAATCACTTGTTTCTATGGTTGTTTTTGGTTGTTTATATATACAGTATATATATATATATATATATATATATATATATATATATATATATATATATATACAGTACAATATATATACAGTATATATATACAGTATGGTGCAAAAGTCTTAGCGCCATATTATCTGTAGTACAAATAAGTTTATTATGTCTGCATTATTATGTACAAGATCCATTCCCTATAAAGATACACTAAAATGAATGAATAAATTCCATTACAGAAAAATATTTGCTTGCCTATAGACTTCTGGGTTTTGCATGAAAATAGAAAGGAGCGAGTGTGACGAAGTTACCACAAGAACTCATATTCTCCAGCATGCTCAGTGAAACCTAACAGCTGTTTTACTTAGAACACTGCACACATCTGTATCGAACACTACAGCTTATGTTCAAGCAAAGAGTTTCCACGCCAAATATTGACCGTTTATTGTTTATGTTATTACTTAGTGCCTTTCATAGAAATTTCTTTTAATGTAGAAATGTTTTCAAAAGCATCATTGCATATGGCTAGTGTTTGGATGTTCCCAAGACTTTTGCACAGTACTGTAAATAAAACAGCTGTTAGGTTTTACTGAGCATGCTGGAGAATATGAGTTCTTTTGGTAACTTCGTTACACTCGCTCCTTTCTATTTTCTTGCAAAACCCAGAAGTCCACATTATTGATTTTTTTTCCCATCTGAAAACTGGTCTGTCATGTAATATGTTGCTTTCTTTACAGGCATGCAAATATTCTTCTGTAATGTTATTTATTTATTTATTTATTTTAGTGTATCTTGGTCTTGTACATAATAATGCAGACATAATAAACTTACATAACAAAATTTGTCCTACAGATAATATGGCGCCTAAGACTTTTGCACAGTACTGTATATCATTATCATTTATTTATTTATTTTTTGGTTATTGACATATGCTAATCTGTAGCTTCTACTGTATATAAGCACATATGTATGTATTTTTTTTTTTTACATCGTTCTTGACATGTGCCAGCATCTTGGGTTTTAAGGGTTTTAAACCTCTCCTTATGTTTCTTCCTCTCCTCGTGTCTCCTGCTCAGCTGGACTTGTGCCAGTCCAGGCCTGTTCCCCAGTACAAGAACTTCCAGATCGAAGTGGGCTCCCAGGGCTACAGACTGTTTGGGACAGAAACCTTCAGGACGAGTCTGAAAGAGCTGCTGGAGCACCTGCAGGGTCAGAGTCTCCGCACCGAGAACCTGCGTTTCCAGCTGCGCCGCTGCTGTCCCCCACAGCCCCGAGGTATTACTACGCATCACAACTGGCGTGACACTTTACAGCCAGGGGCACTCGGGAACAGTGACAGATGTTAAGCCTGACTATTTATCTCCAGGTGAGGTACAGTGTGGCTGATGAAAAGGCTGTTATACTGGGTATAATGATATTGACTTAATATCCACATTGGCACCTCCAGCATATGCCTCATGGTTAACACGATCCTCGACCCATATGCAAGTTTAGCGCACGCTCTGAAACGTCGTGCGTGCTTGGTGAGTCTTCTACACAGACAGCCTTTTCACAGCAATGTACTTGTTTGGACTTTTTTTTTCCGTAACATGCCTGCCGCCTCAATAAAGTCGCATGTGTGGCACTTTTTTCCGCTTCCCGTAGACAAACCGAAGGGTGATTTCTGTCGCCGTCGGTGGTGTATAAGGATTTCAAGTGAAAACAGTCTCATGAATGTGTTTCGCTACAGCCGCAGGAGCGCTTTGCTTGCACAGCTGATGGAGGACGTTCATTAGAAATGTCCTGTTTCTCTGGAATCTTTACTTACTGCACTTTATTAAATGATATTTGAGTAAGGATTCCAGTGGATGATATGCATATGTTGCCATAAAATCTTCGGCAACGTTCAAGTTTTTATTTATCAAACCAGACACTATGCGCAGTTGTCGATAAACTCCGTGTCTACATTGAGTTTTTAAATACATTCCAGTAAAGTTGTTTCTAATTTCATGTTCAAAGCAGAAAAAAAAAAGTCAGCAGACAGCAATCAGCTAACAGTCAGCACGCATGGAGAAACTCACAGACAGAGACACACAAACTGTACACAGCGGCACATGCACAGATGGAGATACACTTAAAGAAAAATTGGGCCTTAGAACTGCAGACAAAATTTTTTTTCCCAAACATTCAACAAACACAAACACACTGAGGCCAAAACAAAAAAAAGGAGCGAAAGATACACTCCCTCATATGTGTTTGGCAGCCATGCTGTTTTGTTTACATCTTCACTCCCTACAAGTACATGCTGAGGCACAAGTGTCAGGCAGGAATCATGGTAAATGTGGTTTCCGTTGTTGTTGAGCTCTTGTCTCTTGATCTCAGTAAGACTTGTTGTGAAATGCTTTGCCCTGCCTTCTGGTACTTAAACGAATTTGTATATAGAACTTGATTTCAATACAAGTCAATCGCAACAAAATCAATAAGATGCTGCAGAAAAAAGCACATGCATGTAAAATGCACACAGCCGTAGTATTGGGGTGGTGTTTTTCCTCGTCGTCTGTTCAAGACAGCGGCAGTGTTTATGAGTATTCTGTGACACCAGTTTACTTCCACTTTCTTCAGGCAACCGCTGTAGAACACACACACACACACACACACACACACACACACACACACACACACACACACACACAGACACAAGTTTACGACAGCATAGTGCATAGTAGTGCCGCCCACGTTTGCACGACCTAACCACAAGCCGACACCTTATATAAATACACTAAATGTAGAGAATGTTTTCTTGTAGATTTTTCTCGGTTTCTGTGTACATTACGCACTCAGTCAAACTCTTGTGTACTCGTATTGGATTATACTTTTAAACATTTTCTTAGCAGAGACAAAGAATACTGCACATGTCCGTATCGAATACAGAGATCAATCGAGTAGCGCTTACTTCAGTGTTTCCCCTCACATATAGCGTATACTCAGGTGGGCTGCGCAAGCATATTGTCGACCATCCAAGTATATTTGTTCACAATTGGTAAAAAAAATTTCCAGGAGAATGATGCCATTTGCGATCGATTAACTAATAGCGGACAGTTCTCTCGCGTGCTGTCGCTCCGGTACCTGTTCATTCTGCTAAAAATCCCTGATTTTTATTTCTTTCTACACTGTAAAACAATCCTGAAGGTGTCGAAAATATACAAGAATCTCCTTTGAATAGTTGATATTGAGATGCATCTGCTACTCATGCTCTGCAAATCCTTCATAACGGCTCTAATCCGAAGTGCTGGTTGTTAATTGGTGATTTCTGAGGCTGGTAACTCTAAATGAAATTCTGTTTTGGTCTTGCTTTCTCATTTGGTCTTCATGAGAGCCAGTTTCATCATGGTGCTTGAGTGTTTTTGCAAATGCACTTGACAATACTGTTCTTCCAAGAAGTATTCCAGAACATCTGGACAACTGTCTGTTGTTGTTGTTGTTATGTAATTACCTCATACCATATGTATTGTTTCATAGTTTTGAAATCTCCAGTATTGTTGTAGAATGTAAAAATTACTAAACAAAAACAAAGAAAGTGATGTCAAACTTTTGAGCGGCAGGCTAAAAATTTTCCATCTTTGTAAAGAATGTTTAGTTCTTAACATTTTTACTTAGATGGAGATAGAGGGGGGGGGGGAGGGGGGAGGGTTGTGAAATGTGAAATTAACAGAAATGTCAAATAAATTTAAAATGTTGTGTTAAATGTCATATGTATTTGTTATTTGTTGTTATGTAGTAGACCACTTTTGTGCTGGTGGGTAATAACAGCCCGTTCTGCTGGCCGTCACCACAAGCATGTTTCAGACCTGTGGTTGAACATGCTGTACTAACATTTGTACCCACAGTGATCACTCTTCACCGATCTGTTCTCTTTGTCTTTCAGAGGTTTCCAACCTTTTGGTGATGACCTCTGACAGAGAGCCCGTCCCTCAGAGACAGCCTCAAGTCAGCCAGCTGAGTTTCCACCGCATCCTTAAAGAGGAGATCGTTCAGGTACAACCATACACCTCTGCATTTGTTTTTCAGTATAAACTGTAACCGTGCATTTTGCGACATTATACGGGACATGACAGCATTTATGTGCATTTTCGAGCTACATTAATTTGAAGTTAATCATTACATTTGTTTTTCCTTAACGGAGACGCACCATCAGTGCACCAAAAAGGATTTTAATCGTATTTCTCATATAGAGGTTATTTAAAGGTTATATAGAGATTTTGTAAGGTTATATAAAGGTTATTTAAGTAAGAGTACTTAGTGTTACTTAGAAGTCAATACAGCTGAGCTCCCTGAGCACTTTATTAGGAACACTGTGCTAACGCTGAGTAGGGTCTCTCTTTACTCTCAGAACAGCCTGAATCCTTAACGGCTTGGATTGCACAAGATCTTCTAAACGTTCCGTTGACATTCTGTCCCATGTTTACATGATCTCATCTTGCAACACCTGCAGATTTTGTAAGTGCACTTTCATTCCGTAAATCTCACGTTCGATCACATCCCAAAGCCGCTCTAATGGATTTCGATCCGGTGACCGGGAAGGACACTGAAGAACACAGAACTCATTGTCATGCTCATGAAACTGGTTTGAGACGACCTCTGCTTTGTGTCACTGTGCATTAAACTCCAAATTCTGGAAGAAGATGAGTCAGAAGGTTAAGGGATACGAATGACCTGTAGTGATTGATTGGTATTAACACACGCCAAGAAAACCAGCCCCATGCCTTTACCCCAAATTCACCAGTTGACACAAGCAGGTTGGGTTCATTAATTCATTCTTTTGGGGCCAAGTTTTGATCCTAACACCTGTGTGCCTCAGCAGAAATGGTTGTGCTTCATTAGACCAGGCTTTGTTTCTTTCAATATCCAGGTTGGGGTGAGCTTGTGCTCAGTGCAGCCTTAGCTTATTATTATTATTATTATTTTTTTTTGATGGAAGTGGAAGCTGACATGATCTTCTATCTTCTCCTTCTTGCGCCTACATGTTGTGCATATTTCTTTCCTCTGTAGCCTTTCGTGTAAAAATATTCAATCCAGCCTATCTGGCACCAACACACATGTCACAATGAGAATCTGCAGGATTTTGTCGGCATGATTTAGTCGATGAGACGACTGCCTAAATGAGCAGGCCTTCCTAGTAAGTGTTTGGTGCATGTGAAAAAGCAAGTTTATCTTATATGTTATTGAGTAAGGATGGATTCGTACCGTGAAAGAAACAATTAAACCTCTTGCGGTATTTACACTCTCCGATAAAGCAGGTGTCTTGTGTTCTCACTGATCAAAACGAACCAGGCGTTTGGGGTCAAGTGTTCTTGGAAACCCTAATGTGAAAACGCCTTAAGTCACTAGCTTGGACAGAAACTGGAAAAATAAAGCTATAGCGTGATGTTTTGCACTGCAGTTCAGCTGAGGCGAAATCTGATAGAAGTAAAGATGCTAGTTATACAGTACATAGCCTTTAAAGCTCAAAGCATTTCAGCCATTATTTGTTTTGCGTTTTTTTTTATTTTTTGTTTTTTTTTATAGACATACAGCATATAGAGCTCAGAATTATGCAGTATAGAGGGTAATATGTTTTTTTTTTTTAGCACATGATGTATCGAATTTTAGTTCATTGTAACCAACTTCCCGAACATGACTAAGCAAAAAAATTTGAAACTGGGTCACCCAGGCCCACACGATAGCACAGATACACACAATCACATGTTTCTATGGTTGTTTTCGGTTGTTTCTATGACCAGAAAAGGAATAATGATAATATGTAGTGTTAAAATTGACCCTTTATGAAAGTAATAATAACAAGTAACGTTCTACAAGTAGCTCTACTGGGCATATCCAAAAACCCAAATGCACAATTTGAAGTCTAAAGCAAGTCTTCCATATAAGCGCACACATTTCTTTCTCTTTCTTTCTTTCTTTCTTTCTTTATTCATTTATTTATTTGGCGTCATTGACCTATGCTGTGTTGTCGGCATGTATTAGACAGAACACGTATCAGATCAGACAGAGCACCAAGGCTCATACTATAGCGAAAATGATGCACCATTGACTTTTTGGCCAAGGCACAAACACTTCATTTTCCACTTTAGATATTTTGTAAGGAAAGATAATAAATAAAGACTGACCCATGTAGTGTGTTAATGCACGTAACTAGCTGTCTAGCTTGCCCTACACTGTTGCACTATTTCAGCCGTCACATTTTAGCTTACGCACATGGTACAGTAATGGAATTTACTTAACTGTTTCCTTTCTTTTAATACCACTGCATCGTAACTATGATGCCTGAACTCAAAGGGTGATTTTGTTGTTCTGGTGTTTAGGGAGAGCACCTGGGTCTGGGCACCAGGACCAACATCTACGCAGGTGTTCTGAAGATGAAAAGTGAGGACGAGGATGGTTTGGGGAGCTACTACGCGTCACAGGAGGTGAAGGTGGTGCTGAAAGTGCTCGGCTCTGGACACAGGGACATATCTCTGGTGAGTGGGGATGAATCCTTTTCTTTCTCTGTTTCTGTCTCTAAAAATACAAACAAAAAAATAAATAAACCCTCGCTGTGGTTCTCCAGGCCTTCTTCGAGACAGCCAGCATGATGCGACAGATCTCGCACAAACACATCGCCTTGCTTTATGGAGTGTGTGTGCGTCACCAGGAGAGTGAGTACCATGCGTGTTTGTCTGCTTGTGCATTTTGTTTAGCTTTAGTCATTAAAATAAATAAATAAATAAGTAAATAAATTTGGTGTTCTGATTGTTTGATGTGTTTTTTTTCTCTCTTTTTGACATCTGATATTTGATTGCATAAGGTGTGACAGTCTAATGTGTTTTTAGTGGCAAATGAACTGAAATTAAGAAGTACTTCCTGAAAAACACAAGCAGCCTGGACACAAACCAATACAATTTTTTTATGTGTGTGTGTGTGTGTGTGTGTGTGTATACAATATCCGAATGCCAGGATTGTTTTTTTTCCCAGCTTGATTTTTAGCCTAATATACTTTAAGTCTCATTCTGTCTATCTGTCTTGCTGTAGATATCATGGTGGAGGAGTTTGTGCAGTACGGTCCTCTTGATCTGTTCATGCGCAGAGAGACCGTTCCTCTCAGCACTCCGTGGAAGTTCCAGGTGGCCAAACAGCTGGCAAGCGCCCTCAGTTATCTGGTAAACACATGCTGAATTGTCTTAAAAAAATACAAACATGTACAATGCTCTAGGACAGTTACAGTCATGTGTAAACGGTTAATGTTATGGCAGGCAGTATTTTCCCCCTCACTGTTAATCGTAGAATATGCGCAAAGAGACCCTTCTCAAATTTTAAGTACCCCCTCTTTAAAAAAAAAAAAGGATTGCTTAAAAGGATTGTGTGGGAGCAGGACTCCCAGCTTCGTCCTTATGGGTCCTGTCATTATGCCTTTACAGTGGATTTTTTGCATTTTCCACAAGAAAATTCGACTTTTCCTTCCTACACATTTAACAGGGTCCATTACTATTTTGAAATATATTATTTTCCAGACACTAGTGATGTATGCAGCGTGAGATGGAAGAGGCCATGTGTGGGCAGTGTTATCTTAAATGCAGATAGTTGCAACATTTTTGTCGCTTATTGCAGTGGTCGTGGGTGTTTGATAGTTTTTCTCTCCTATTTTGGTGCCTCGTCAATACTCCCGCACAACGGCAAAAACAAACACCGCTTCTTCACAGGGTGTTTATTCAACTTGAAATGTGAGAACTTTGCTTTGGTACATGTTAGGCACTTTACTTTGAGTTTGCACACTTAATTCAGTTTTGTGCATAAGCTTTTCTCAACATTATGTAGAAAAAAATGTTAGGTTGATAATGTTGTGACCTGTGCGGCATGCCGGTGCAGTGGGTAGTGTTGCTGAATCACAGCTGCGGGATCACCGCTTCGATCTTCTGGGCGTCATGTTTCTTTCAGGGTCTCTGGTTTCCTCCCACTTCCAAAATAAAAATTCTCCCTGCATTGCCACTGTAAGTAAAGTAGAGAGACAGAATGTGTGTGTGTGTGTGTGTGTGTGTGTGTGTGTGTGTGTGTGTGTGTGTGTGTGCACCCATGTATATTGCTCTGTAATGGACTTACGCCCAGTGTTTCTCGGAGAGGCTCCGGATCCACCGTGACCCTGACCAGGATAAAGCAATTACTGAAGATGAATGACATTTTAAATTTGACGGTTCATTATGTAATATCATTATTTAATGCCACGTCCAGCTTCAAGACTGTGATGTATAGCTTGGGAATCTTTCCATTCCTTTTTGTCTTTAAGTGAAACTAATGTGTATCGTACTCGTTGTATGCTCTGCTTTCATGTACTTTATATCTTTAAGATTTTGTTGTACCATGAGGGAAAAAAAAAAAACAGAAAAACTGAAGTTTTATAGCGTTTTTACATTAGTCCTTCCCCACTCCCCCTTTGTTGGCCAACGTTCACATTGTTTTTGTTCTCAGTTCCCGGGTACACTTGCGTCACCTTCTTGGGTTGTGAGCCGATATTAAACATAAGAGAAGAAAATTAACTTTTGCTTCAGGTCTAATATTATTGATATTTTGGAAGAAGATGTCAAGAACGACGCTCACGCGTGTCTTCCTACTTTATCAGCGGTGACTGTGTAGGTTACAGGATGAGATTAACCTACCGCGTGCCACACGATTTTGGAGGAAACAGACAGCACTGATGATGTCGCGTCTAAACAGTGATCTACTTCCGTTATCGTGTACGAGTGGTTCCATATCTGATTCGAATCATATCTGGCTCCCGAGCGCGGAACGATTGTGTTCACACTGATCAAAACGGACCAGATTTTGGGGTCAGCTTTTAAAAAAAATTATTCCAGGGCCCTAATGTGACAACGCCCTTAGAAGTTACAGGTCTTAACGCTGTCTTTTAAGAAATGACCAACTGTGTATGAAAACTGTTTGAGACGGACCTCCTCTCATAGGTACAGACGCGACCCTAAATCATATTGCCTCTTATAAACATCCAGCTTTTATTACAAAATGATTTTTCTTTTTCTTTCTGAGCTGTGTCAGCTTAGTGAAATGAAACGCTTGTGTTTGTGTGTATCTTCTAGGAGGATAAGAAGCTTGTGCATGGCTATGTTTGCGCTAAAAACATTCTTCTGGCTCGAGATGGACTTGACAGCGACGGAGGTCCCTTCATCAAACTCAGTGACCCTGGCATCCCCATCACCGTGCTAACCCGAGAGGGTAAGAGCCTTGCCGGTCTTCATACGACAAATCATTCGCGTGTGTATATATACAGTATATATGAACTGAAGGGACCGAAATGAGCTGGCTAGCTAAGCTGAGCTGGCTACTTTGGATTCCGGTCCTGTTAGTTTGAGGTCTTTCACAAGTATGTGTGAAGGAAAAAGGAAGGAGGGAAGAACAACCGTACGTGATGAGCACGTCATTACTGTCAGTCCAAAAAAGCTACGTTTCCTGGATGCATTATCTGCCTTACAGTATTAGCGGTGGGTATTAGCGGATGACTCTCTCTATTAGGACAATAAAACAGGCATGGAGCTTAAAGAGAAATAACTTTTATTTACTTTTTTTCCCCTAGTTGAGTTACTAATAAGAAGTTATATTATAAAATAGTGTGAAACATATGTATACACTTTACGCTTTAAAGTATCATGTCCTGAGGGCTACATCTCAACAACATACTATTAAATACATTCACTGCCCTACGTTTCTCACATTAGCAAACCCTAAAGGTGTTGTAGGTTTAAATTTTTTACGACAGACACACATATGCAGTAGTTTATCGCGGTGTGTTTTGTGCAGTATGTGAGGCAAAGGTGTGTGCTGCGTTTGTGGAATGTGAGGGAAAAGATTGGTGTAACTGACAGGAATCCTGCTGGCTCTCATCCAGCCGCTCTGTACTGAATCATCGTGACCCGGAATGGTCCTGTCGAGCGGCGCGCTTGGAGGAAAGACTGGTTTTTTTGTGCTCGTGAGAGGGAGGAACAGAATACTGACAGTTTAGAAAACATGGCTTTGGAGAGAGACTTTCCGTCAGTGCAAAAAGTAATTAAACAAGTTCAGCACGAGAGAGAGAGAGAGAGAGAGAGAGATGTTTTTTATATTAAATTACGTCTGTAGAATCTGACTTCTGTGGTTGTTGACTGACTGGATTTACTTCCTGTTGTACTGCAGCACAGAAGATCCAAAATAGAGGAAGCACTAATTTTAGGTTAGGCTTTCTGACCTAATAATAATAATAATAATAATAATAATTATTATTATTATTATTATGTTGTTGTTGTTATGAATAAATAATAAGAAAAAAACACAGCATGATGATGCATACTTTATTAGACAGCGGTCGACTCGTATGTATTAAACTACGCAGAGTGTGTTAGACACATTAGAAAGCGATGGCTAAAGCAGTAATGCATTTACTAAGCAGGTGCATCATTATCAGCACTATCATCACTGGTTCCAGCTGCAGTTCCTGCCTAGACCAGTTATTGTCGTTGGAAATCTTCCAGTTCCAACATTTGTTACTCTTCTTCTCCAAGGAGATTGCAGTTTCCAGTGTCGCACTAAGCTGAAACTCGGGGCCTGATTGTAGTAACAAAATATTTATACTGTACAGCAAACCGTGCATGTTTGTGCTTGCTTCAGAGTGTGTGGATCGGATTCCGTGGATCGCTCCCGAGTGTGTGCAGGATACAGCCAACCTGAGCGTAGCAGCAGATAAGTGGGGCTTTGGCACGACTCTGTGGGAGATATGCTATAACGGAGAAATTCCTCTGAAAGACAAGAAACTCACGGAGGTAAACACACCCATACACCTCTACACACACCTACAAACATACTCACAGGTACATTCATACATAGGAAAAAAAACCTGGCTATTAATGTGACATTTTCTCAATGTTTATCCCTGCCTTTTTTTTTTTTTCTTTTTTTTTTTTACTCCGAGTAGAAGGAAAGGTTTTACGCAGCTCAGTGTCACTTGGCCACACCGGACTGTGAAGAGCTTGCTAATCTCATGACCCACTGCATGACCTACGACCCCCATCAAAGACCCTTCTTCAGGGCCATCGTCCGAGACATCGACATGGTGGAAAAACAGAGTAAGACTTGCTCTATTTAAGATCTAAATACAGTGATTGTCTTAAATGTGTCGCAATTCTGAAGTCATTTCAATTGCAACTCCTTAAAAGAAGTTTTATTCAGATCTCTGCACTCTAAAGCAAATGATTATACTGTATCAACTGTACTGTAGCCAAGTGGTCTGAGTATTGTTACTTGTATTTTTTTAATGTCTTAAATTAGTTTGGAAAAATTATTTGCTTTTAAATAGATAACAGATCTAACTACCCATGGTTTTTAAATCATTGAACGGGTGCAATCTTCTCGCAATTCTTTTTCATGCATTGTTATTTCTGAAACTATACATTCATTACCGTAAATCAGAATGCACATACACTATATTGCCAAAATTATTTGAACTTGAGTTCTTAATGCATAGGATTTGATATGATGTTGGGCTCAACCTTTTACAGCAACAACAGCTTCAGCTCTGTTGGAACTGGTGTGGGGCTGTTTTTCAGGCGTTCGGCTCGGCCCTTTACATCCAGTCAAAGGAACTCTTAATGCTTCCAACATTATGAGAACCGTTTTCTGACGGCCCCTTCCTATTCCAACATGACTGCGCACCAGTGCACAAAGCAAGCTCCATAAAGACATAGATTAGACTAACCCGATAGAACACCTTTGGGATGGATTAGAGCGGAGACCTTCTCGTCCTACATCAGCGTCTCGCCTCACAAATGCGCTTCTGGAAGAATGGTCAAAGATTCCCATAAACACACTCGTAAACCTTGTAGAAAGCCTTCCCAGAAGTGTTGAAGCTGTTATAGGGTGGGTTTAACATCATATTAAACCCTATGGATTAAGAATTGGACGTTACTCAAGTTTATGTGCATGTGAACGCCGGCGAGCGAATACTTTTGGTAATATAGTGTACTGTATGTCTGTGGTCCCGTAAGGTTATTTTCTTTCTCTTTTTAACATATCCTGACTCCCAAATGCAGAAGCAAGATACAAAAGGAGAAGTATTAATTTGGAGGTGAAACAAAAGGTTACACTATAGTACCCTATAGAGCCTTGCTAAGTATATAGTACAGTGTTTAAAAAATGTCCAGATCACATAATATCCAGTTTCACAGAACACATTGTGGACATTAAGTGACTCTGTTGTTGTCGCTGTTCTTTCTCCTGCACCCGTTAAGGGGATGCGTCCCATCAGATTTGTACACAACGTTGGCGCGTGCCTTTATGCCGGGCACCATTTCTCCCATTTTAGCCAGACTTAGAACCAGTACTGCGTCCAGTGGCTGGGAATTGGTGTCAGACGAGAACCCTACCCTTGAGCCACGTAACATGTGGCTGTAAAAAAAAGAAAACATGTAAAAATAAGAAAACTAAGTAATACACATACCTTGTATAATCAAAAACATCTGTCATTGGGATTGGCTTCAGTTTGCTGTGTTCTGTTTGGGGTGTGTACATAAATGTTTTCCTACCAGTTGATCCAGAATAAATTATTAGGCTACGAATGAGCCCTGCTGCATATATCAGCCGAGAATAAAAAAATATATATAAAAAAATATATGCAAAAATCTCTGTATTTATTTCTTTTTTTTTATTAGATTAAACTCACTGAAATTTTTTTTAATATAACTATTAATTAAAGTAACCCTGTTCTGGTGGTGGTATTTATAATCCTTTTTTTTCTTGTGTCACTTCTAGTCAATCAAGGTACTGTATGTGGCACTGTTATTCAAACAATATGAGATAATTATATGTCCTTTTCAAAATACAGTATACAGACACGAATACAGTGAGCAGCAAGTGTTAAAACTGAGTTAACTTTCTCATGTCCCTGCAGTTTGTTTAAAACACTGACCCCATGTGGTTTGAAATGAGACCTGCAAGACTGAGTAATGATGCAAAAAATATCCATATGCCAATAAAATATGTCAATAAAACATCTAAATGCTTTTCTTGACCAGTTGCTCCCAGTCAATGGTTTGGACACCCTCGATTGAGTATGTTTCCATATTCCTATGTGTGCTTTTCATGTTCTTAAGAGAAGTAGTGAGAAGCTTGGCCAGATTGGAAATGTTAACAAAGCTGGCTGAGAAGGTGCTAAGTGTTTGCAAAGTGTGAATAGTGTTGTGTTTTTGAGAACCGTCTTTAGAAAGTTGTGTAGTTTATATGATACTAAAGTGTGATGCATTGTGTGCTTTTTGTCTGTAGATCCCTCGATTAAGCCTGTACCCACCCTAGAGGTCGACCCCACAGTGTTTGAGAAGAGATTCCTCAAGAAGATCAGAGACTTAGGAGAGGTAATTTCCCACCTGTAGCTCTGATACGGAAATGTTATTGCTTTGTCGCTTCTGTGCCAAGTGGCATTAATGTACGTCATTGAGGTCTTCGTGTGTGCTACAGGGGCATTTCGGAAAGGTGGAGCTGTGTCGATATGACCCGCGCGGGGATCGGACAGGGGAGTTGGTGGCGGTAAAGTCCCTGAAACCAGAGAGCCGGGAAGAGCAAAGCGGCAATCTGTGGCGTGAGATTGACATCCTGAGGGAACTCTACCACGAGAACATCGTCAAATACAAGGGCATCTGCCAGGAGGAGGGTAATGAACCCAAACCAACACACTTATTTTCTTGTCAGGATATATTTTATTGTAAAACTACAAACTCTTGTATAAAAAACATAAAGTGGAATTAAAGAAGATACGTTATTCTTTACTGTGTTTTAGGTGGCAGATCCATCAAACTCATTATGGAGTATTTACCAGCAGGCAGTCTGAAGGAATACTTGCCTAGAAACAAACTACAGACCAATATGAAGACCCTGCTGAGCTACGCTGTCCAAATCTGCCAGGTCGGCTACTCCAGCCCTTCTTGTTCATACAGCCACATTCTAAATCTTCTAGGTCACAGATCCATGGGAAATGATTTTAAATTGACGTTACTGTTACTTCAGGACAGAGGATTTTTAGTATGTAGTCTGATTCTGAGTTCAAGAGTCGGTAAGAAATCTGGTGTCAGTCTGCTGTCAAGACATTTGGAATGCGAAGTACTTACAGGATATAAAAGCAGTTATATTTCAGTAGTACAGTGTAGCTAGAATATACAGTAGAAATTAAATTTTGGGTATACAGTAAGTCCCCGACTTACAAACATTTGAGTTAGAAATTTCCGCAGATACGGACAGACCCCGCATATACGAACAAATCACGGAAGCAGGTCACGTGTATTGTACAAAATAATCAGTATAATAATGCATTACAAATAATCTACAATTAAATATATAATATTTTCAGTGTGGTCCTGAATGTATACCATGTACAAAGTCTGGTTTATTGTGTGTGTGTGTGTGTGGGGGTGCGGGAGAAATGATTCTGCCTCGCCGGTTTCGATTAGCACGATAATAGAAAATGGCTGTCCTGATGGTGATTAATCCTCATTTTGGAAAGTCCCGGTCCGAAACAGCTCTGAGACAAAATGGTGTCCATTCAAGCGCACAGTAAACAGCATGTAGCGATGTCCTCCCCCTATGTCTTCCCGCGTTCCTTTTAAACAAGGTCAGTTGACCCGCTTTGTCACCGAGATTCCCCTCGCGGCTTAGAGTCGAGAGAATAATGCGGAAACCAAAACACAAACCTGTTTTTTTTGTTGTTGTTGTTGTTGTTTTTTTGCTTTACACCTTTGTGTCCAAGGTGTATAAGGTATAACGGAACGTTCGGTACTAGATTGAAATCTATTGCCTTACCATAAGGTTCGTAGCTCTGACACCATAACCTTTTTCTTTACCTGTGTTTGCTCTTCAGGGTATGGATTATCTGGGCTCTCGGAATTACATCCACCGAGATCTGGCCGCTCGGAACGTCCTGGTGGAGAACGAGAGCACGGTGAAGATTGGAGACTTCGGCCTGACTAAAAGCATTAAAGACAACGAGGGCTACTACACAGTGAAAGATGACTTGGACAGCCCAGTATTTTGGTGAGCCATTCTGAAAATACAGAAATATCATGCAGCATAAAGTCTTTTATTGCCATGCACGCGCACATAAAGGATGTTAAATACTAACGTCATCGTTTGCGTAGGTACTGTATTATTCCCTGTGTCCACATGAAGTCAGTAAAAATATAAGCCATGCCGGGGGATATTTTGATCCAGAGAGCAGCACAGAGCATTGTGGTGTGCAAGCCTGAGGTGTGAAGCAGGACGGAAGTCTCGAAGGAAGGGGTTTTAAACTTTCACGAGCAGGAATAGTAAAATAGAAAAACACTCCAAGTGTTAAACAACACGTCTTTCATTGAGTTTACATTTGAATAGAAATCACAGTGGATTCTGGCTGCAATATTTAGGGGAAAATAATACATGATAATTTGACTCTAAATATCTTACCTGGCTCAGTCAGTTCACGTCACATGATGGCTTTTAACCTTTTTTCGGGACGTGCCCTGCGTAATGGAGTTATACTCGCCGGGACGCCGCAGGCAGACGCACGGTGGGGGAAAATTTCTCGTAATAGTTCTCAGAGAAATACTAATCAGGAGCTTTAGCTGCCGGTAAGCGGGGTTTGCAGGGGTATTATGTGCGCATTGTGCGTCACATTTGTGCAGCTCTGGAAAAGTACAAGTGGGTTTTAATGGCCCGCTTTGTTTCTGTAAGCCTCAGTAACACTCTTGTGTCTTGGCCAAAAGTGTCATTAATAGGTCAAGTATGAAGTTGCCCAGATTTAACTGTGTGTATCTTTTGTTGTTTGATTCAGTAAACATGATGATTTTACTGTAGTTTATTGTTTTACTTGTGATATTCATGAAGGAAATGATTAAAATCATGATTAGAGAGAGAGAGAGAGAGGATTAGAAATCAAGTGGATCAGTGACCAGATGGATTAGAAAGACAAACACAACAGCTTAGAATAACACACATATCAGTTCCTTACAAGGCAAATCTCTTTTTCGTTGTAGACAGTAGCAATAATGAACTCTTTATTGCGACAGTTTAATTCTTTAATGTTTTATTGGCTTGCGTTTATTATTGATTATGTGCAAAGATGATGTTAATTATGGCTAATAATAAAGAATAAAAATAGATTAGAATATCGAACCGTGCGTCACTCCTAGATGAAGTGGAAAGTGTTAGGTCATACGAGGAGACAGAGACCGGGGTCGGAGTGAAAGAGAGAAGAATTGAGCCACAGCCAGCAGGAAGAGTGTCTGAATGTGGTGTGCTGTAACTCAAAAACAGGTTAAATTATGTTGGTGTATGGCTTACTTTTTTTTTTTTTTTTTTGTTGTTGTTCCGTGTGCCCACCTTTTTAACTTTGAGCACCCGCCCCTCTAAAGGTCTCTGCACGGCCTGGGTAATTTCCACGTAAAGGTCAAGTAAAACATAGCAAAACATTTCTTAATAGCAGTTGAGAAAGTGCAGAACAGTCTGTAAGTTTAATGTGTTGCCTTTTTTAAGATGTGAACAATGAAACAGGTGCATTGCTTGCTCAAACACACGGAGTAAACACACAATTTATACAGGGTTCTTAAAAAATTGACATCATTTGACATATAAATATCTGACTAACTAGGTGTCGTAGGCAAACGTTATTAAATAGGCTTCATGTTGAAAAATAAAAGATTTATATGTCAAAGTTCCAACAACATATACAAACGCATATAGATTTTACAACCAATGTTCAATATGTCGTCCAGCTCCAACACATTGTCTTTCGGCGAGTCCCTCATATGATCAACTGTAGCACGGGGATTTTCTTCCCCCCAAATGCGAACATTGTGCTTGTTGACTTTGCCATTCGTATGAAATGTGGCCTCATCACTGAAAACAAGCCGCTTTTTGAACTCCTCATCTTCAAGTTTCTGCTGCATAGCGACACAGAATTAAATGTAAAACATTGAACTTTAACATTTAGCGTTTCATGTAGTTTTCATACATCGCATTCAATTTTGAGATCAAAAAATTGAAATGATATGAATTTTTTTTCAGGACACCTTGTATATACAAAGGAGCCCAAAAAATATACACACTTATACACACTTCAACAGTTGTTATCGGTACCCGTTTTACAAATGTGTAATGTGCAGGTTTTCCATGTTGAAGTTTTTTGGGGCCCTTAATTCAAAAATTTATTTTATATTCTATAGAATTTAGCTGTTATTTAGCCAGTCTTTAATTAGTTAATAGTACTTAGTTAGTAATTAATAGTTCATCTTTAATATTTTGTGAAAATCGTTGAATATATGTAAATTGTTTTCCAGTTTTCATTACAATTCTAAACAAAGGTCACAAATCATTTTCTCCTCCAATGCAGGATGTAGTGCTGCCTGCCAGTGTGTGAAGAGTTCAGAGCACATCACCACCACCACCACCGTTAGGATTATAGCAGAATAGCAACATTTTACAACCTCACATGCAAACATTTATAAATTATATATAATATTCATTTTGGAGTCAGTATGGCGATACATGAATTGCCACACAAGTCTAGTACAGCGTGTTTATTGATGAGCTCTGAGGCCTGTTTGAGTCGTGTATGAGCAGTGATCCTGTGTGACAGTCTCTCTCTCTCTCTCTCTCTCTCTCTCTCTCTCTATCTCTCTGTGCGTGCTATAGGTATGCTCCAGAATGCCTGGTTCACTGTAAGTTCTACCGAGCGTCAGATGTCTGGTCATTTGGAGTGACCATGTACGAGCTGCTGACATACTGCGACGCCTCATGCAGCCCCATGTCGGTAAGCAGTCTGTCATTAATCTTTGATGACCCCAGTCTGAATGTTTCACAGGCCACTAGCTCATTAGGGGTGAAGAGTGCAATCCAGTGCAAGTCATGTCCTGATAATCTGAACATTTCTATGGAACATTAAAATTATTGACTGGAGTAATGGAGTACTGCTACCATAATGCCAATTTGTTTCAACGATGATGTCGGGTTGCAGGAAAAATATTTGTTTTACTCGACACTTCATGCAGAATGAAAATGAAAAATACACATTTTATACACAATTTTCTTTTGATTCTGTAAAGCTGCTTTGCGACAATAGCCAATGTTAAAAGCTCTTTAGAAATAAAATTGAATTGAATAAAAAAAAAATCCCTAAACAGCCCACAACTGTGCTGTATATCTGGTCTTGTCTCTTTTAGATGACTTGATACGACAGTGCTGTTTAATCTTCAAATCTGAATGTATAGCTGGTTGGTCTGTAAAGAAACCGTCGTTCAAAGATACAGTCAATCCCCGTGAAGTCGCAGTTTTTTACATAGAATCAAACTAATAATTGTACGAGAAAAACCCCGCAATTTCGCAGAAACCGCAAATATCCTCCGCAATATTACATTTTTCATGTGTTTTAACGCTAAACTATTAAGAAGAATATAATTTATACATTTTGTAACATGATATTATTATATAATGTAATTTCAGATAATTGTTCATATAAAATATACTGTGTACATTTTTTTTAGTACTATTGAGACAACACAAAGCAACCGTAGGGGGAAACATAGCTTGGGAAGGTGAATTATTATTGTAGTTATTAGTTGCCGTACTTGTACACGGTAAGTACATATAGGGGTAACATCGGTATTTTACATTCTAGCACTGCGGGAGACACAGCAGTACAGTACAGTACTTTACAGTATACAGATCGACCTTTACATCCCTTTTTAAAAACATTTTTTTTAAGGGTGATGTATTAAACCGAGTTTGAAATTAATTGTGTTTTGGGAGCATATTAAAAGTTTATATTATTAAAATAGACATTTATAAACAAAAATCTTGTTTTTTTTTTCTTCTTACAATTTGTGGGTGCTCTAGGAACGGACTGTAACCGCCGCTAAATTTGTGGGTCGACTGTACACAGATGTACACACAGATAGATCCTTATCGTCTTTATTGTACAGTCCAGGCACTCAGCACCGGCAATGTCGTTTAGCATCTGCAAGAAGTGCCGCATATCAGCATTACAGATCAGCAAACTGTACATTTTTTTCGATTGAAGGTGTGAGAGTTATGTAGAGATTTGGTTAAACTTGGCCATTCCCTGAGTGAAACACTGCTCTAGTGTCTGGTGCTAATGAAAGAGCCTTTTGTTCAGTGAGCCGTGTGGAGGCTCACTCGCCGTCTGCCAGATGGCGCCAGTCTGTGCCCATGGTGGCAGACGCCGTGCCCAAAGTGTGTTCACTCCGCTACCCATATAATCCACTCCATGGAAAAAGTACAGACTAGATAGTATCATGTTATTGAATTTCTTTTTTTTTATTATTGAAACGTTGACAAACAGACTTGTTTTAAGCAGAATTGATTGAAATTTGACTCTGTCCCCCTCCAGGTCTTCCTCAAGATGATTGGACCAACACATGGACAGATGACTGTCACCAGATTGGTCCGGGTTCTGGAGGAGGGGAAGAGATTGCCCAAGCCAGATATCTGTTCTGACAAGGTAAACCATGTAACACACACACACACACACGCAGATCAGCTGATAAAGGAGGAATAGGATCAGTCAGGGTACTTCAGCAGGCAGGCAATGCAACGTGCCAGTCATATTCTAGTTCCGTTTATTTTATTGTTTCCAATTTAGTATTTAATGTACCTTTTGTTTTTGTTCGTTTTTCTTAACCAGTAACAACAATTTTTTGGAGAGAGTATTATTTAATATTTTTAATAATAAAGTTTTATTAAAAACTAGACATGCACTTTAAACAAGGTTACTTTTACAAAAGACGTGTTCATCAAAACCCGCCGCAGTGTTCATTTTTGCACGGTTTCTTGCAGCCACCCCTTGTTTCTTCATATTTTGCTTCCAAAAAGCCGAACTTTCTGTTTTTTTTTTTTCTGCCTATTATATCTCAGTCCAGTCTCTGTTCCTGACCAGGTGACCTATAAATCATTCAAGCATGTAAAAACATTTAACTTAAGGTGTGAACTAGTGAGAAACCGGTGCAGATGACGACATGATGATGGTCAGGCCGGTGATTAGTTTACTGCTGATGCTGAGTGGTTGGGACAGACGAGGGGGGAAATGAGGTTTCTGCTGAGGCTGTGACATAAACAATCAGTTACAATAAATTCTTTAGGCACTTTGCAGCCCGTCACAGTATAACATTTGCTCTCATTTCTTTATTGTACATCATTTAATTAAGTTTAATATGAAGAAATGAGGTGTGGTTCAAGTCTTTTGCACAGTACTGTAATTAAAGGTCAGGTTAATGTCCGGAGCCTTACTGCTGAACCTTTTATAAAACCATGATTATTATTATTATAATAAACTATAACACTGCTATATATAGTACTACAGAAAAACATCACAAAATATAATTTACATATTTTTTTTATTATTTCAATGTAGTATTTCCATTTTTTTCTTAGTTATACACAGTATCATGACACATCAGCTAAGAAAGTGAAGTGTACTTTTAAAAAACGAAGTGTACTTTTATTGGTTCCTGACTCCTCAAAGTCGAAATCTCATTATTTTCATATTTTGCTTCATTTGATCGGATGTTCACTGACTCTGCCGTCTCCTGTCAGGTGTACGCTTTAATGAAGAGGTGCTGGGAGAGCACACCCGACAAAAGGATCGACTTCAAAGGCCTCATCGCTGCTTTTCAGCAACTGCTTGGCGACGGCATGTAACCATGGAAACCACGATCTGCAGTTACACACTCCACCCGCCAGACCAGAGACTGCGCTAAGGTGTCGCCACGGTGAACTTTTTTTTTTTACGCAAAGGAGACTTCGGGAGAACATTTTTTCCCCCCCACTTTGTTTGTCCAGAAGGAGCTTTCACGTGCTGCGTTCCACTGGTTTCCTCACTAACTGCGTGTGTTACGGTGTCACCACAGAGTTCGGTCATGACGCAGAGTGAAATCATCAGTCAACCACAGGGCACGAAGCAGCGCGTATATAACTCGCAAGACCTACACGCCATCTATCCTGTTATACCCACACTTCCTGTACTTATGTCAGCCACTGCGCCAAATTATTTCTCTTTTCGTTCAAACACAATTTTATATTCCTAATGTACTTTTATGCAGTCAGGTTGTTTTTTATTTTTTTTGTTACACATTTTCAGCAGTGTGAGTTTGAGCGATGCGGGATGTTTGCCGAAGCGTCACCGCATGTCACATGTACAGCGAGAGAAAGAAGAGCCACAGGAAGAGGGAGAGAGAGAGAGAGAGAGAGAGAGGAGTTTCACCACATGTATCACGAGGCAGATTTGCTTTGCAAGCCTGATCTGGGACACTTGTGCACGAGGACATGCACAGAAGTTGGGAGAAAAGTCATTCTTTTCCAGAGAACATTCTGGAACCTATGTTTCATAGCATTTTACTTCTCACGCAGTTCTCTGTTAATGACAAAAGACTGAAAAGTATTTTTTTTTTTTTTTGCCATGCATTGTGCCTATAGTAGGCACTAGAGGACAGTAGAGATTACAGAATATCACCTTATTACTATCTTAAGACATATTCTTGCTCAAATCTTACATAAAGTCAAGAAGCATTTTAAGTCTGACGCTGCATATTTTAGCATTTGTATCTACAGAAATTAAAAGTGAAATTTATTGGGGCCAGTATGCATTGTTAAAAAGCTGTATGCTCATTATTCTCCTTGTAAACTAAACTATTTTCTCATCTCCTGGGTAAATGCATCAGATTTGTTTTCTGCTGCGGTTTCGTTCAAGTGTGGATTTTTTTGTGATTTCTGCTAACGCCGAGATACGCTGTAAGGCGCCGGTGTAGCGCCGAGTGGAACAGCAACAAGATGGTACAGTGTAGGAGAGAAACTCAGCAGGGGACACACAGCTCCTTCAGTACAGCTCCGTCTCTTTATTGCGGAATGTAAAACAATTCTTTCAGCTCAAAAAAGAAAAAAACAAAAACCTAAACTATTTTATTTTTCCCCAAGAATAAGACAAATAGTATCCAATAAAGGAAAAAAATGTACATAAATAGACAAATAAATACAAAGAATTATTTCCTTTACTGCTATTTAAAACACACAAGAGATCAGACCTATGAAAAAGAGAAAAGGAACACAAAAAAAGTATTTGTGCTAGAGTAAGTACAGAGGAGTAAAGACATGCTTAAATTCCACCGTACCGAAAAAACAGCTTATTCACAGAAAGCAATATCAGTATAATTTGGATATAAAATATTGTAAAATCTGAATTCCAGGTGAGAAAAAAAAAAAAAGAAGTAGAAACGTTAAATATAAATGAAGGTTGTAGACGTGTAATGTCTACACAGCACAAAACAAGCCTTAGTGTTGAGTTCCCCTGCAGTTGGACAGGTGAACCTGTAAAGTATTTAATTCAAGAAGAAACTTCAGTATTGCAAAGCCAGCACATTTACACACACACACACACACGCGCACACATACATACATATATACACACAAACTGCGCTTTAAGGTTAAGACACGCAAGCATACTAAGTGTAGACTCTGGCTTTTTACACACACGACCTACTCTGATGATCAGAAATACACCGAGTGTTGTAAGGGGTGAACTTTACATTCAACATAAACAGCAGGCACAGCAGGAACAAAACCCCCCTCCCCCCCCCTCCCCTCTCCCCTACTAATCAACAGACCGAACCAGACGTCTAGAGCTCGGGGGCAGACTGTAAAACCTTTTACACTCTCACGCAGACAGCTGATGTAGTGTAGTGTTAGTGACCGGTAAGTGAATTGTGTGACGAGGTAAGCGTGCTTTAATAATAATAATAATAATAATAATAATAATCCCTGCCGAGGTGGAATCAGCAGTGCTCAGGCTGGACACGGAGCCGTCAGACGCTGTGGAGAGACGCACTGAGCACGGGAGAGCCAGCTGAACTCTGAAAAGACACGACGGACAAACAGACGGTCGCTGTGTTTAAAAAAGAAAAAAACAAGGCGGCGTGCCGTTAGCTGGTACAGGAAAATAATCAACAACTGATAGCGTAACAGCATGTCTTAGAGGGTTTCATTAAATTCTTGACCAGATCTCTGTATTAACAAACACTTCATGCCATTTTTATTTCCATTTAGAGTTACTTTAATGTTGTGCAACATGTTAAGTCGCACACTTTGTAAACACTCCTGACCTCATCAGTAGTCGTTTTCACATTAGGCATGATTGATTTGTACCGTGCCCATGAACGATTGATCCCACGCTTGGCCAGCCTTTACATTATTTTTGTTCTCCGTACTCGGGTGCATTTTCCTCCGATTGAACACAAGAGAAGAAGAAAACAAGGCAGTTCACTTTCACGCTATGCGTAATGTTAGTGATATTTCTATGACAATATATATGATATATATATTGAAAAAATTACAAAGAGCTCGGTGCGTGCTACGCGCATACAGATATCGGAGATGTTGATGACATCTACCTCTGTTCTCAGATACGAATGGATCTGATTCGATCTGCTCCCGAGTACGCTGTATCTTTCTCGAGAGCACTTCTCCAAGGGGTACTTGGGCACGGTTCCTGAACCTGAAGCGATTGTGTTCTCGCTGATCAAAAGCCCCGTTTACACTGCAGGTCTTGATGCCCAAATCTGATTTGTTGCCTATATATGATTTTTCTGACCATCTGTTTACACGTTCTTTCAACTCTGACCCATATCCGATTCAAGTGTTTACCATACCGTCTGAAACATTGCGCATACTTAAAGGGAGGTTCTTGCACTACACACTAGCCAAGATGGACGAAGGCGAAATATGCTTGGTGCTAGCTCTGCGATATACGCAAAGTTCGCTCTCTGGTGGCGCATCTGTTTGGGATGAGCAGCGCCTCGGTGTGCCTGACTGCGTCATTAAACCGCGAAGAAGTCGCAGTTTTAATGACGTACAGAACGCAATGCCTCAGAAAATCTGATCTGTCTGTTTACACAATCACATTAGCACATATCTGATTTATTTCCACATATGAAGGAGGCCTGAAACCGATCTCGAAATATCGCAATGCATGCGTTTTTCCTGTTTACATGGACATAGAAAATATCCGATATGTGTCACATAGGAGCAAAAAATCGGAATTGGGTCACATTTCACTGACATTGTAAACGCAGCTAAAATGAACCAGACTTGGAGGTCAGGTGTTCTCGGAAACGATCCTGGGGCCCTAAAAAACGCCTTACAATATAGCTCTCTCTTCAAGAGAGAGGGGAAAAAAATGGAAGTAAAGCTTCTGTTGTTGAGGTTTCTTTACTAAACATTACAAGGTGCACTAGAACTGGAGACTCCTTCCTTCCATAAGTCTCAAATACACAGAAATCTTCACCATATTGACGATTATATCGTTAAACATGCCATTTCTAATCTGTTTCCTAATTAGTTTGCGGAGTTACCTACTTTATATCATATCGCCACACTGGATTTCTATATGTATATGTTCTATATGTAATTGTTTTCCAAGTTTGTTTGGAATCGTCATGAAATTTTTGATTTTATTTTAAAGTAACATCCAGTCGTGATACTTAAAAGTATTCCAACACTGCGTACGGGCTTTGAGGAGTCCCATCCTGAGTGGAAGATAACGCCACACCTTCCAGCCAATCAGAGGGAAGATTTCACACATCACATTCACGCTCGACTTTAAAGGAATCCTTTTCTTCAAAAACGATTTGGTTCTTTTACTGTACTGAGTACTGGGTTGTATTTCATCATTTTTATTATTATTCTTTTTTACATAAAAGTTCGCTTAACTGTAACACGTTAGTTAACATGAACAAACCATGATCTTCTGGAAGAACAGACTGAGGAGGAGCTTGAATGTTTGAACGAGTTAGATTTAGATCTGAGTCGGGATCTTAATGCACACTCAGGCTCTAATATGTGCATGAGTTCAGAAACAGATATGAATTCATCATCATCATCATCTTCATCAGGCATATGCTGAACAAACCACAGCTGATGTACGTGGATTTCTTTTATATTTAAACAAGCATCAGTGATGATGATTATTGATGGGTTTGTTCAAGTTAATGAACTTTGTTAGTTAAAGGAACCTTTTGATGCTGTAGATAGTGTACACGCCGGTGAACCACGAGAGATCCACATCACTGTCTGCGCTGACCAAGACACAAATGTGAAACCATCCTCAGCAGGAATTAGCACTACTGAATGCACAGGGTGCACTTTTTATCTCACACACACATAAAAGAGAATGGCTTCTGGAGTGGGCGAGGACATCAGGCTAGTCAATACAATCACTTAGTATAAATAAAACACACACACACACACACACACACACACACACACTGAGCCTTAATCTAAATTGCTGACTACAGCAGGAAAAGCCTGTACACTTACTGCTATGAAACAACAAAGTCAGACCGTCTCTGAGCAGACAATCCCCACACACACGCACACACACACACACACACACACAAGCGCTATGGCTTTGAGCCGTTCAAATGTGGTTAAATATCATTTACAAAAACAATTCTCCCAATCAAGGAGCCGTAAAGAGAAGCACTTATCCCCAATCAGTGTTATTATTACACTCATATGACAGAGTAACACACGCACACACACACACACACACACACACACTTCTACACAGCATTAAGGTATCAGCGTGAGAGCAAGTACACTATATGAAAGCTGTTTAACTAATACACACACACACACACACACACACACACACACACCCGCGTCCCCAGCAGCATCACGTCCTTATTACAATTGGTACTAAGAGCAATATTACTATTGCGGCAGGTAAAGATTTCCATCTCAGTGGAACAACAATAAAATAAAAAAAAACGTCCACCCTGAAACCGGAGGCTGCAGAGAGCAGAGCATATACAGTACGCACACACACACGCACGCACACACGCACGCACACACACACACACACACACCTTAACAGAGAAATCTTACTCTTTATTGCCTTTAACCTGGAGCACGGCCCATGTGGAGGCTGTGTGTTTCAGACGTGAGCGCGGCCTGTGTTAAGGCTCCGTAGTATAATGGCTGATTTTTCCTACATTTACAGCAGTATGTACAGTGTTTCTCCGTCACACACTCACACACACACATTTCTATAGGCAGGGATTTGTCCAGGTGAGTGGATCAAAGACGAAAAGTGCTTTTAAGACAAAATAACATGCCGCGGTGAACAACTCGCACTTGAGTTATGGCTTTTCATATTTGTCGGTCCGTTGGTGGTTTTACACGCTGAATACGAATGTAAAACTTTTTAAACATTTCAACATTGAAAATTTTACCTCTACTGAAATAATGATTCTTTTCCCCCCCCCTTTAGACACCTTTATGAGATAATACACAGTTGTATGAAAAATTTGGGCGTCCCCAGCCAAATCACATATTGTTGAATTTTGAGTTGTTATCAGGTGATACTTTCAGCACAACACACTTCATGTAAAGACCAGAACCAGAAGGAACATTTTGGTTCCACTATTGCACAATTATTATTGCAAGAGAAATGATTAATATTCAAGGTTTCTTCCTCATGTGGTCTCAGGGAGTTTCTCCATGCTCAGTAGGAATCGACACATACATTTGAAATCTATCGGTTTCCCTAAATCTGCTGAAGGGCTTAACAGTGGCAGCTTGGCAGTGCTAACGATCGAACCTCCGAGCGGAAGACCTGATCAGTAACCCAGAGATTTAACCGTTTGAGCAAATTCACACTTTTTACTACCGGAATATGAGATTGATTTCACAACAATGTAGAACTCAAACATGTGATCGTGTGTGTCTAAGGCATTTCATTGCCTATAGTATGTGACTTTTTTTTATTTCTTATTTTTGCTCAGTCATGTTGATATAGTTGTAGGAAAGGAAATAAAATGCATTTTATCATATTACCCAGGTTGTGCTGAAAAGAAAAAAGGATGTCACTCTATACCAGAGACGGGGAAAAAACGATTCAGTGTTGCATCGCTACTCTTTTGTGTGGTGATTCATGTATCGCCATGCTGACTCCAAAATCACTCTCTCATCGTCTATACCGCTCTATCCAGTACACAGGGTCACGGAGGTGACCAAGTGTATCCCAGGAGACTTAGGGCACGTGCCAGGATACACTCTGGACAGGGTGCCAATCCATCAAAGGACTGGGACACACCGGCATTTTGGGTAGATAAAAACATGAAGCCAAATAGCTTAATCTGCAGGTCTTTAGACTGTGGGAGGAAACTGAAGTACCTGGAGGAAACCCACCAAGCACGGGGAGATCATGCAAACTCCATGCACACAGAGACGGGAATCGAACCCGAACCCCTAAACCACTACATTGCCACTGTTGGGTCTTGATCCAAACACTTAACCCTCAATTACTCAGATGTATGTTGAGATATAAAACATACAAACAAAAAAACATGCATAAGGGTGTATGGCACATGTAAATGCTGTAAATGTAAAGATGCTCATGGCTGAGCGCACTCATTCTTACATTGAGTTTAGAGAATTTGGAGGAATTTAAGGCGGCAAAATGTCTCTTTATAATCCTACATGCGGCGTTTTAATGTACTGACACATAATATTTGATCATTTTGTTGAGATATAGTTATAACAGATAGACTAGCTGTTCAGGGGAAAAAAAAGTTTTTAAGTTAAAGTTAAGTTAGAGTCTACACTGCACAATCCTACAGTCTATAGACTGAGTTTTAAGGGATAAACATGACAGCTGTACAAACTATCCCGTAACAGAACTGAATTATTTCACTAATTGACTCATGAATGGTTCTTAACAACACAATTCCTCAGAGTCTAGAGTCCCCCCAGCCACGGATACCCCCCCCCCCCTGCCCCTACATAATCTCCATCAAATATTATATTAGAACATCATAAATTCATAGGTTTATTAGTACACAATGTGATATTACTATTATAATGTTTATTTTGTGGCAGATTTATTTTGCAGGGGTTTGTCATGTGATACAAAAATGTTTACACTAAATAAATATTGTTTATGATAAAATGACACTAAATGATTTTTATTATAAAATAAAAAATAGAAAATATATACATGTATACAATTTTTTTTTATCATATACAACATGTATTATTTTATATAGCTTATTTTATAATCAAATTAATTTTGTGTAATTTGTAATTCACAAACCTATGAACTTATGCTGTAATATAATATTTGATTTGATATTTTGGAAGTCAAGGCGAGCATTTGTAAGAATAAGACACTCTGTAGACACGGCCGCCCAAATGCTGGGAATAAAGGCACTGAGTGAGGAAAAGGGACCTGCGGAGGGGTTCGGGTTTCGGGTTAAATGACGCAGGAGCAGCGGTGGAAGAGTCATCAGGAGAAAGCTGAGCCGAGATAAACCAGAGGCAACTTGGATACTAATGTGTAAGAAGTGTAAAAAAAAAAAAATTATACAAAAAAAATTTGCATTGCATTGCATCTGATGAAAAGGACAGTTGTTTAAGCACCGGTGTGTTCAGCACTGATTGTGCTTTGGTTATGCAGAGCAGGAAGTGGCACAGGAAACCAAAAAAAAAAAAAAAACCCAGCTGAAGCTTTTGGAGAGGTCCTCACACTCTGTCTGATCTTAAACATGCTGTGCCTGCCATGGATCTCAATGGGGAAACTCCCTAAGACAAGAAGAGAGAGACTCAAAAGCAATGCTTAGTGATCTGCTGAACTGACTCGGAGTACTGAGCAAAAAAAAAAGACAGACTGTGTGAGGTTGTGTGTGTGTGTGTGTGTGTGTGTGTGTGTGTGTGTGTGTGTGTGTGTGTTTGTGTGTGTGTGTTTGTGAGAGATTCTTCTCACATCAAAATTCAACATTCTAATTTAGTGAGGGGGCACAAACTTTTGCATACAACTTTAAATATTGGAACTGATGGCATGAACAAATAATTCTGCATCGAAATCATTCTGAGACACGCGCGGCACACGCGCACGTTTCGTCTTTGAGCCCAGCGGTAGCGCGTGCGTCTCTGTGACGTTTTGGCGCGTTATTTTATTTTATTTTATTTTTTAATTCAGAACAGAGAAATATTTACACTAAATTACATTTATACACCAGAACTGAACATCTCCTACTATCTGAAACGACATCCACTGTGAAAGGCGAATGCTCCGAGGACAGCTCTGTCTTTTTCAGCCCTTTACCTCTTAAACATACAGACACACACGTGCACACACAGCAGCAGTGAAGTGCCGCACCTGGAGGAAACACAAGATCATCAGAAGTCAGAAAAGTTCACTATTACAAAGCTCAGTGGCCTTTTGTTACACTGGCCAGTGTGTGTGTATGTGTGTGTTGCAAAAAAAAAAAAAAGGTCTGAAGCCCAGAATAAAACAGGTCTGAGAACATCCAGACCTTTAACACTCACACACATCACTCTTACACACACACACACACACACACACACACACACACACACACACACACACACACAGTGCAGAGTTAAGGCTTTGACTGGACAACATCAATGCACTATGAAAACACTGTAATTATGTGTGTGTGTGTGTGTGTGTGTGTGTGTGTGTGTGTGTGTGTGTGTGTGTGTGTGTGTGTGTGTGTGTGTGTGTGTGTGTGGTCTAAATCCTCTTCTTTTTGAAGTAGTCGGCATACTGGCCACCCAGACCCTGTGAGTGCTGGCCCACGTAAGGCCCCTCTGATGTCACTTCCTGTACCGCCAGTGTGGGATACTCTCGCTTCTGTCCTCGAGCCTGAGAGATGGAGAGAGAGAGAGAGAGAGAGAGAGAGAGAGAGAGAGAGTGAAAGAGAAATACAGAGAGGGAGAAAGACAAAGTAAAAGAAAGGCAAAGACAGAAATGGAAAGCCGGAGACATAGCAATTGAGAGAGGGACAGGGACAAAATATATAGAGAGAGACAAAAAAAGACAGAGAAGGGAGGTGAGACAGAGACAATCAGGAAATATAGAGACAAGAAATATTGAGACAAAGGTAGAGAGAGAGAGAGAGAGAGAGAAAAACAAGTAGAGAGAGGTGGAGAAGAAAGGAGACAAGAAGCAAGACAGAGAGATAGGGACAGAGCCATGGAGAGAAAAAGAGATAAAGAGACAGGAGGAGAGAAGAAATAGAGGAAAAGCAGATATATAGACAAAGAGATGGAGAGAAAGGGATGAGGGGATAGAGAGAATTGACAGTGACATGATGGAAATATAGTGATAAAGAGAGGAAGAGAGATATGAATATGGAGAGAAAGAGACAAAAAAATATGGCGAGATGGAAATATGGAAAGAGATATACATAGAGAGAGAACTGAATTTAATATACTTTGAATTTAATATACTGTATACTTAAATATACAACAGAACTCTTGTGTAAATGTCACACACACACACACACACACACACACACACACACACACACACATACACACACACATACACACACACACATACACACACATACACACACATACACACACATACACACACATACACACACATACACACACATACACACACACACACACACAAACAAACACACACTTACATAGTAATACTGGCTCCAGTCTGTCACGCTATGTGCACTGGGTGCGTGTGTGACGGCGCTCGGTGTGTGCGTGTGAGCGTGCGCAGGGGCGATGAAGCCAGGCATGATTGGCAGGGCACTGTAGGCAGGCAGTATGGGCGGCGCTGTGCCATTCAGAGACAGAGGAGAAACCATGGGCGGCTTTACCACCTCCAGCTCCTAGAGAGAGAGCGACATGGATGAGAGATTAAGAGAGAACCACAGAGAGAGACACAGAGACATGAGTGAGTTTGAGACAGAGACAGAAATGTGCGAGAAAGAAAAAGAGAGAAGTGACAAAGGAGAGGAGAGTGACAAAGAAAAAGACACAGATATAGAGACAGAGGAGAAAGGCAGACAGCAAAAACAATGGGGAGACAGTAAGTGTTCATTTTTAGTGCTTCAATTTAATTTCTAATAAAAATAATAATAAACCACATTTTTGGGATGTTAGGGGCAGTATGAAGTGACCCTTATCCCAAGGGCATCTATCCTGTAAATGATTAAGTAACTACGGTACATGATTCATTAGTTACAGTAAAGTATTCAGTAGCTACAATAAATAATTTAGAAAAGACTGTAAATGATTCAGTAATACTGTAAATGATTCAGTAAATGATTCATTAATACTGTACAGTAAATGAAATTACTGAAACCTGATTCAGTAACTACAGTGAATGTTTTAGTAAATATTGTTAAGTATTCAGTAACTACAGTACATGATTTATTAGTTACAGTAAATGATTCTGTAGCTAAAGAAAATAATTTACCAACTACACTAAATGACAGTACTTTCTGTAAATGATTCAGTAATTCAGTAAATGATTCAGTACCACTGTACATGATTCTGTAATACTGTAAATGATTCAGTAATTCTATAAACGATTCAGTACAACAGTAAATGATTCAGTATTTCGATAATGATTTATTACTATTGTAAATGATTCTGTAAATGATTCAGTACCACTGTATATTATTCTGCAATACTGTAAATGATTCAGAAATTTAGTAAATGATTCAGTAATTCAGTAAATGATTCAGTACTACTGTAAATGTTTCTGTAATACTGTGCATGATTCAGTAATTCTATAACCAATTCAGTACAATGGTAAATGATTCAGTAATTCTATAAACAATTCAGTACAACAGTAAATGATTCAGTATTTCGATAATGATTTATTACTATTGTAAATTATTCTGTAAATGATTCAGTACCACTGTATATTATTCTGCAATACTGTAAATGATTCAGAAATTTAGTAAATGATTCAGTAATTCAGTAAATGATTCAGTACTACTGTAAATGTTTCTGTAATACTGTGCATGATTCAGTAATTCTATAACCAATTCAGTACAATGGTAAATGATTCAGTAATTCTATAAACAATTCAGTACAACAGTAAATGATTCAGTATTTCGATAATGATTTATTACTATTGTAAATTATTCTGTAAATGATTCAGTACCACTGTATATTATTCTGCAATACTGTAAATGATTCAGAAATTTAGTAAATGATTCAGTAATTCAGTAAATGATTCAGTACTACTGTAAATGTTTCTGTAATACTGTGCATGATTCAGTAATTCTATAACCAATTCAGTACAATGGTAAATGATTCAGTAATTCTATAAACAATTCAGTACAACAGTAAATGATTCAGTATTTCGATAATGATTTATTACTATTGTAAATTATTCTGTAAATGATTCAGTACCACTGTATATTATTCTGCAATACTGTAAATGATTCAGAAATTTAGTAAATGATTCAGTAATTCAGTAAATGATTCAGTACTACTGTAAATGTTTCTGTAATACTGTGCATGATTCAGTAATTCTATAACCAATTCAGTACAATGGTAAATGATTCAGTAATTCTATAAACAATTCAGTACAACAGTAAATGATTCAGTATTTCGATAATGATTTATTACTATTGTAAATTATTCTGTAAATGATTCAGTACCACTGTATATTATTCTGCAATACTGTAAATGATTCAGAAATTTAGTAAATGATTCAGTAATTCAGTAAATGATTCAGTACTACTGTAAATGTTTCTGTAATACTGTGCATGATTCAGTAATTCTATAACCAATTCAGTACAATGGTAAATGATTCAGTAATTCTATAAACAATTCAGTACAACAGTAAATGATTCAGTATTTCGATAATGATTTATTACTATTGTAAATTATTCTGTAAATGATTCAGTACCACTGTATATTATTCTGCAATACTGTAAATGATTCAGAAATTTAGTAAATGATTCAGTAATTCAGTAAATGATTCAGTACTACTGTAAATGATTCTGTAATATAAGTGATTCAGCAGTTCTATAAAAAATTCAGCAATTGTATAAATTATGCAATACCACTGTAAATGATTCTGTAATACTGTACATGATTCAGTAATTCTATAACCAATTCAGTACAATGGTAAATGATTCAGTAATTCGATAAATGATTCAGTACTATTGTAAAATTTTCTGTAAATGATTCAGTACCACTGTATATTATTCTGTAATACTGTAAATGATTCAGAAATGTAGTAAATGATTCAGTAATTCAGTAAATGATTCTGTAATATAAATGTTTCAGTAATTCTATAAATAATTCAGCAATTGTATAAATTATTCAGTCCCACAATAAATGATTCAGTACCACAATAAATGATTCAGTACCACTGTAAATGATTCAGAAATTCAGTAAATGATTCAGTAAATGTTTCTGTAATACTGTAAATGATTCTGTCATACTGTAAATGATTCAGTAATACTGTAAATGATTCAGTAAGTATATAAATGATTCAGTACTACTGGAAATTATTCTTTAAATGATTCTGTAATTCTATAAAGAATTCAGTATTACTGAATGATTCAGTAATTCAGTAAATGACTCAGTACTACTGTAAATGCTACAGTACAATAACTACAGTAAATGATTTAGTAACTAGATTTACATTTGCGCATTCATTTGGCAGATGCTCTTATCTTATTCGATAAATGATTCAGTACTATTGTAAAATTTTCTGTAAATGATTCAGTACCACTGTATATTATTCTGTAATACTGTAAATGATTCAGAAATGTAGTAAATGATTCAGTAATTCAGTAAATGATTCTGTAATATAAATGTTTCAGTAATTCTATAAATAATTCAGCAATTGTATAAATTATTCAGTCCCACAATAAATGATTCAGTACCACAATAAATGATTCAGTACCACTGTAAATGATTCAGAAATTCAGTAAATGATTCAGTAAATGTTTCTGTAATACTGTAAATGATTCTGTCATACTGTAAATGATTCAGTAATACTGTAAATGATTCAGTAAGTATATAAATGATTCAGTACTACTGGAAATTATTCTTTAAATGATTCTGTAATTCTATAAAGAATTCAGTATTACTGAATGATTCAGTAATTCAGTAAATGACTCAGTACTACTGTAAATGCTACAGTACAATAACTACAGTAAATGATTTAGTAACTAGATTTACATTTGCGCATTCATTTGGCAGATGCTCTTATCTTATTCGATAAATGATTCAGTACTATTGTAAAATTTTCTGTAAATGATTCAGTACCACTGTATATTATTCTGTAATACTGTAAATGATTCAGAAATGTAGTAAATGATTCAGTAATTCAGTAAATGTTTCTGTAATATAAATGATTCAGTAATTCTATAAATAATTCAGCAATTGTATAAATTATTCAGTACCACAATAAATGATTCAGTACCACTGTAAATTATTCTGTAATACTGTAAATGATTCAGTAATTCAGTAAATGACTCAGTAATTCAGTAAATGATTCAGTACTACTGTAAATGTTTCTGTAATACTGTAAATGATTCAGTAAGTATATAAATGATTCAGTACTACTGGAAATTATTCTGTAAATGATTCTGTAATTATATAAATGATTCAGTATTACTGAATGATTCAGTAATTCAGTAAATGACTCAGTACTACTGTAAATGGTTCAGGGATTCAGTAAATGATTTATAAATTGTATAAACGATTCAGTACTACTGGAAATGATTCAGTAATTCTATAAATGATTCAGTACTACTGTAAATGCTACAGTACAATAACTACAGTAAATGATTTAGTAACTAGATTTACATTTGCGCATTCATTTGGCAGATGCTCTTATCTTATTCGATAAATGATTCAGTACTATTGTAAAATTTTCTGTAAATGATTCAGTACCACTGTATATTATTCTGTAATACTGTAAATGATTCAGAAATGTAGTAAATGATTCAGTAATTCAGTAAATGTTTCTGTAATATAAATGATTCAGTAATTCTATAAATAATTCAGCAATTGTATAAATTATTCAGTACCACAATAAATGATTCAGTACCACTGTAAATTATTCTGTAATACTGTAAATGATTCAGTAATTCAGTAAATGACTCAGTAATTCAGTAAATGATTCAGTACTACTGTAAATGTTTCTGTAATACTGTAAATGATTCAGTAAGTATATAAATGATTCAGTACTACTGGAAATTATTCTGTAAATGATTCTGTAATTATATAAATGATTCAGTATTACTGAATGATTCAGTAATTCAGTAAATGACTCAGTACTACTGTAAATGGTTCAGGGATTCAGTAAATGATTTATAAATTGTATAAACGATTCAGTACTACTGGAAATGATTCAGTAATTCTATAAATGATTCAGTACTACTGTAAATGCTACAGTACAATAACTACAGTAAATGATTTAGTAACTAGATTTACATTTGCGCATTCATTTGGCAGATGCTCTTATCTTATTCGATAAATGATTCAGTACTATTGTAAAATTTTCTGTAAATGATTCAGTACCACTGTATATTATTCTGTAATACTGTAAATGATTCAGAAATTCAGTAAATGACTCAGTAATTCAGTAAATGATTCAGTACTACTGTAAATGTTTCTGTAATACTGTAAATGATTCAGTAAGTATATAAATGATTCAGTACTACTGGAAATTATTCTGTAAATGATTCTGTAATTATATAAATGATTCAGTATTACTGAATGATTCAGTAATTCAGTAAATGACTCAGTACTACTGTAAATGGTTCAGGGATTCAGTAAATGATTTATAAATTGTATAAACGATTCAGTACTACTGGAAATGATTCAGTAATTCTATAAATGATTCAGTACTACTGTAAATGCTACAGTACAATAACTACAGTAAATGATTTAGTAACTAGATTTACATTTGCGCATTCATTTGGCAGATGCTCTTATCTTATTCGATAAATGATTCAGTACTATTGTAAAATTTTCTGTAAATGATTCAGTACCACTGTATATTATTCTGTAATACTGTAAATGATTCAGAAATTCAGTAAATGACTCAGTAATTCAGTAAATGATTCAGTACTACTGTAAATGTTTCTGTAATACTGTAAATGATTCAGTAAGTATATAAATGATTCAGTACTACTGGAAATTATTCTGTAAATGATTCTGTAATTCTATAAATGATTCAGTAATTCAGTAAATGACTCAGTACTACTGTAAATGGTTCAGGGATTCAATAAATGATTTATAAATTGTATAAACGATTCAGTACTACTGGAAATGATTCAGTAATTCTATAAATGATTCAGTACTACTGTACAGTACAATAACTACAGTAAATGATTTAGTAACTAGATTTACATTTGCGCATTTGGCAGAGCGACTTACCTACACTACAGCTAATGATTCATCAATGCTGTAAAGGATTCAGTAACGGCACTAAATCATTCAGCTAAAAGAGAAAGATTTGTACAGTTCTCATAGTAAGCAAGGTTTGTTTAGCAGTTACAACAACATGGTGCACATGAATTATGTACGATATGAAACATGACGGGTCGTGCTGTCATGTCAACATATCCGTGGCGTGGAGGTATTCCTACAGGAGCGTGTAGGAGCAAACAGTGAGGAACAAACAGTCTTGCACACAACTCTACACTTTATACAAAGTGATCTCAGAGTGCCAACGCTCCATCACAGCACAAGACTTTTCCCAGTGCTGTCTCACACAATGACTACAGACGGCATCATCTCGCCTGAAAGCTTTCTCACAGAGTAAAAAAAATACATTTGAGTGCTTTCTTTAATTCATGTCTCACTCCTTTCTTTTTTTTTCTTCCTCTTGACATCCTAACACGGGGGACTACTGTAGCAGTAGTGGAACAATCGAACGAGTGACGGAGGCTCTTAAATGGAAAAGCACTTCACAGGACCCTCGGTACTGATTTCTCTTATAAATACTAATCAAACTAGTCAATGATTTAGCCAAGTATGTAAGTATGTTCGGTATCGCTCTGGGTATACAGTATTTTGGAGCTGTTTCCCAAACATTAGGTCTAAGTTGACCCGTATTTGTAGTTATTGAAACTATATAAACTATATTGCATTAGTACCTGTCGTTGACGGTTAAAGTAGTCAAAGAAATAGTTCGTTAAAGAAACAGTTAAAAGATTAAAGCTAAAAATAAGCCAATCAGCTTTAATGTAATCAGTGATATTACTATTTCAGGTTGAAGCGCACATACCGTACATGTCTGCCTGTCTTTCTGTTTTTTTTTTCTCTTTGTATCGTATTAATACAAAGAAATAAAATGTTATACGGATGAGTATCTCACACCTTGTTTACGCCAAGTTGTACTTCTTTCGTCGTCAGCCAAATACACTCCCGTTCGGTAATCAGAGAGTGAATCACAGGTGAGAAATTGATAAAGTAGATCGGATAAAGATTCGTTATCGTACCTTATACCTCCTCAGCGCTGTTATTTCAAAGGTAAAAATATTAAGGAATCCCAGTAAAAAAATATTCAGTTTCACTTTTCTAATTAATATCTATTGGTACAGGTGTGTGTTACACTGACCATTAGCACAATGTAACACAGCTTATTAGTAGCATATTTTAAAGTAGATTAAATCCGGCACAAACAGTAACTGTTCATAACCTTTCACTCATGGTGCAGATTTAACTTTAGGCAGATATTGAATTGCTGCAAAAGGTGCGTTAAATTTTGGCCAGCGGTGGATTTTTTGACCACAGTTTGACGTCAAAACTTGCGCTTTATAATCTGGCACAAAACTGCTCATAACGTCCCTTCAACTCAACATTTTGTTTTCAGGTATGGCGCAGGTTTAACTTCAGGCAGTTTTGTGTGTTTTCCTGTAACAACACACACAAAAAAATCATGGAACACACTGGACTTACTTCACAGTCTCCCCCAGATCCCATTGGACTAATTTACGTGGCGTGTGAATGAACAGACAGATGAGAGCTCGTGGAGAACGCTGGATGTGTGGAGCTGGAATCACTGACGCTTTTATGTGAGAATGCAAATTGAGCTTCACCAACATTCTCATATCTGAGCAAACTACTTCTAGTGTGAGGAAATATTTGACTATTTTGCTTTAGGCTATAGTGGATTGCGCTGAAGAGTATGTGTGTGTGTGTACCTTGCTGAGGTCTCTCTGCTGGTATCCAGGTGCAGCAGCTTGGCTTATCTGAGTCTGAGAATAGTACTGGGTGACGGCCTGCATGTAAGAAGTGTAGTCTCCATATGAAGATGTGACCACAGTCTGAGAGAGAGAGAGAGAGACAGAGAGAGAAGGAGAGAGAGGTGGAGGTTTAGATCCAGCAGAATAATATGTTGTTCTGATTCTTGCACTAAAGATAACCTTGAGGAGCCCCTGCACCTACAGGTCCCCCCCCTCCCCCCCATGCTGGTATCCTTGGCTAGTTCAACTGCTTGTTAATGGGGTCACGTAGCTCAGTGGTTAAGGCATTGTACTACACCTAGGCATTGGATTACGGTTCGGAAGATCCCAAGTTCAAACCCCACAACCACCAAGTTGCCACTGTTGGGTCTTTGAGCGAGGCCCTTAACCCTCAACCTTTCACTCAGATGTATAACGAGATAAAAATGTAAGTCGCTCTGGATAAGGGCGTCTGCCAAATGCCTAGGTGTAGATGTAGACGTTAACGCAAATATCTAGTCTTCTCCTAGTTACCCCTGTCAGCTGATTACAGGAAACGGAAGCTACAATTCGTATGAACAGTTCAGGCAGGTGTTGCTGGCGTAATGGTGTGGGGGTAGATTTTCTTGTCACATTTTGGGTCTCTTAGCATCATTTAAATGCCACAGCCTACCTGAATATTATTGCTGAACCTGTCCATCCCTTTATGACTACAGAATAATGCATTATGTCACAAAGCTAAAACTGGTTTCTTGAACATGACAATGAGTTCACTGTACTCATTAAATACACAGTAAAATGGCGTCCACAGTCACCAGATCTCAATCCAATAGAGCACCTTTTGGGGGTGGAACAGGAGATTCCCATCGCAGCCGATCAATCTGAAGCAACTGTGTGATGATCTCATGTCAGTATGTAACAGAATGTTTTTAGCACCTTGCTGAATATATGCCCCAACGAATCACAGCAGTTCTGAAGACAACAGGAAGTCCAACCCAGTACTCAAAAGGTGCACCTAATGAAGCAGCCGGTGAGAGTATTATTGTTTGAAAGCAGCTCAAAACTAATCATCCATTCGTCTTCAGTAAGAGCTTCCTCTTGGTCGGGGTTACAGTAGAGCCCATTAGATGCAAGGTGAGAGATTTCACCCTGGAGAGTGTGAGGAGGCTGAAGAACCCACAGGAAACCCACACGAACACGCAAAGCACTACAAAGTAGTGTAGTGTAGGATTGAACTTGGATCTCTGGCAGCGTTTCTTAAAAAAAACTACACCATGCCACCCAGAACAACCCAACCGCTGAAATATTAAGTTAAATATTTTGAAAAAAGTTCCAGAAACATTAATAAATTCATTCTTTCATTTCATTTTAAACGGCAGAGAAGGCCACTTGCCTCTCCGCCCTCGTCTAATGTTACAGTGTCACCTAGTGCCACTACAATCCCTCGCTCTGCCCCCTTGCCCAGCTTTACCCTCCCCAAAATTCCTGAGGGTGTCACTTCCCCGCTTTGACTCTGCCGTGACTGGTGCCATATTTTATAAAGATTGTGTAGGACTCCATCTGCACTTGGCTTTCTGTGTAAACGTATTAGAGAAGGTGCAGTGCCATGAAGGTGCTCATGACTACACTACTCATCAGCCCCTATAAGTCAGATGCTAACAGAAAACAAAAGAATCCAACGAGATGAAATATAAAGACGATTATGATGATGATGATGATGTGTGTGCGCTCACCTGAGCTTGTTCCTTGTTGTACTCTGTAGCTGTAGTACTCTCCTGGTTAGTGTTATTGTAGCCCTGTGCCTGATAATGCTGATACCACTGCTGCATGGCCTCCTACCAAGCACACACACAAATAGAAACTATCAGATATATTACACACTCATCATGGTCACATCATTTATCAATCTTTCAGTGAAGTTGTGTGTAAACTCTTCTGTACACCAACCATTAATGAATTAAAATTCACATTTTTTCTGTTACATACACAGTCATACACAGTACAAAGCTTTAACGACCGCCTGTGACCTTAAAAAAGATTATTAATAGGAAATAAATATGGAATAAAATAAGAAATAAAATAGAAAAAACTTTAGCTAAGGAAAATATATCTATAGAAGATAAAACTAAATATAAAATATAAGAAAAACCTAGCAGTAAAAATATGGATTTTTTCTTCTTCTGTATAAATATAGATTATAGAGATAATTTTAATATATAAATTTCAAAAACTTTTCAGTAAATTGTTCAGTAAAACTATTTTCTTTTTTAATCACATAACTATATGGCTAAAAATGTTAACAAATAAGAGATATAATATTTAAAAAATTATAGTAACCCATCACTAATTATTAGACATTGGGAAAAATGTATTCAGTCATGTATTGCGATTCTTTTGTGCGGCGATTCATGTACAACTGCGAAAATTTTTTTTTTTAAACCATTTTTGTTTGCATCTGCCGTGGAAAAATGTTTCTCTATAATCCTGTAGGTGCGCTCTAAACAATTTACACACTAGCAGGCAGCACAGCATCTGGAGTGAATAAGGTAGGAGTGAATAATCTGCTACATTTGACCTGGACTGTAGCGAGGAAAAAAATTTTTTGAATCTGGATATTTTATAAAATTTTGATACTAACAGAATCGCAGATACAAATCAAATCTGAACCAAGGTATCGTTATAATATCGTACTGGGAGTCCCTGGCGATTTCCTTCCTATTCATTATGTAGCTTAATGTGGAGCCCCTAGTGATGGGGAGGAATTGGATACGGATAAATTAGGGAGAAAAATCAGGGAGGAAAAAAAAAGCGCTATAAATTTTCAAGCGATTTATTGAAAAATGAGGTGCAATACAATGAAAGGTATCTTGTAAGTTGTCCAGACAACATGACTCAACTACCAGATAACCTCATCTGGACGACTGAGATTGAATTCGCTCTGGTTGAGTTTGGTTTAACTCTTACTATTTTCTTTTAAGTTTTCATTTAGCTTGTTTGCTTCATTTTTTTCTCCCAGTTTTAATTATCAGTCCTTGATTTCCGTTACTAGATCTCTATTAGCCATCTTCCGGTTACTAGATCTCGATTCAAGGTCGACACACGCTTTCTACAAGATAGAAGATTTATTTATTTTTAAAGGCAACATCTCTGAGCAAATCTGTGTATTTCATTTCGAAATTCTGCTGGCCTTAAAACCGGAGAGCGATCTGCTTGTGTTTCATCACCTCCCTCCTCCACTGATTCACTCATTTTTTCATTCTCTCCTCTCGCCTTCACCAGTCTTTTCTGACTTGCCCTGGTTGCTGGGCTCCCTCCCTCCCGCTCCTCTCCCTCTCTCTGTCTTCATCCAGTGTGAGAGCTTGCTGTCTCTTTTCACTCGAGCTCTACAGTGCGGGGGAGTACTGAGGGACCAGATGGGACAAACGACTCGCAGCCAACACCCTCCTCCCGTCCCCGTCCTCCTTTTCTCTTCTCCCGCTCCCACAGTCGCTCCCTCACTCAGAGGTGCACTTGCAGAAGGATGAAGGCTTCAACGCCAGTTAATCCACCTAAATGCCCTTATCCTTCTAAACCACAGCCAAAAAGTAGGTGTGTGTGCAAGTGTATGTGTGAGAGAGAGAGAGAGTGTGACGGTTTATGTATGAATCTGCAGTCAATTTAAAGACATTCTGTTGCATTTCATACCCTAATCTCTGCTTACTTTATCTGTAGCGTGTGATAACCAGAGACAGCGGCAGTAAACCTGTTTACTTCAGACTCACCTAGAATGGATGGCATCATTAGGATGACTAATCTTTTAGACTAATCTTGCAACATTCCAGTAAAAAATAAATAAATAAAATAAATAAATAAATAAATAAATCTGCTTCAGTATTGGAAATATGGAAAGCAGGAAGTAACCAGCTGGGTAAAATAACTTACAACAGCATGCTCTCGTTCATGTCACCTAATTTCCTATGTCTGATGGCAAATAAATCCGGATTTTATAACCCACATTATGTTTTGAGAAATATTATATTTATGTCAATAATATATGAGCAAATCCATGCAACTTACCATGAGCAAAAGTAAGCACATTTCTGTAGGCACATAGGGTTCTTACCAACCATACTGATACGATGATGTACCGTACGAGGGGCGTTCGAGTCAAACTGGGACTTGTGATAAAAATTCCCATGAACGACGGTGAAAAAAAAAAACGACTAACACTTACAGAAGACCGTTATATAGCACAGGATGGTGAGGAGAGTCTTTGCTCCAGTAAAACATTTGAATGGCGGGCTCCATTCAGCGAGTGGAACGCCTGATCCTTGAAAATAACTTATCGTCAAATTGTGAAAGAGACACATCTGTCTGTGGCAACTGTACACACAACCATTCACAAACACCGCTTGCACATTACAGGATCTCGGCAGCCACATCGCCCGTACAGTCCTGACCTCACTCCAAGTGATTTCCACATGTTTGTGCCATTAAAGGAGTTCCTGGGAGGCCAGCGTTTCAGACGTGAAGCAGGTAGTCCGATCATGGCTCCGGGATACTGAGAGAACTTTCTGCCTTGATGGTATTGAAGCACTAGTGAAATGCTGGGATAAGTGCATTAGTGTAGCAGAGGAGTATATAGATTATATATAAAGGGGGGTTTTACTCTCATAACTGTGTTCTATTATTCTGCACAATCAAAAGTCCCAGTTTGATTTGAACACCACTCGTACTAGACAACTACACAGGCTTATATGGACTTTTTCTTGTAAATTAAATAGTAACGTTCTGTAATTCTGAGCATCAAAAAGCAGAAAAATGCTAATAAAACTACAAAGAAAAAGAGAGGAAACAGGACAGGACAGTAAGAGGAAAAGGTCAGAATAAAGCTGCCAGAAATGTCATAATTGCTGATGGAATAATTTCATGATTACTATTTCAAATGTATGTTAAACTTCGCTATTCAAGCATGTTCTTTATATAGTCTTCAGAGAGCACTGATTCAAACACGCCACATCCATACCATGAAAATGTCACGTCTAGAACACCAGTTCACCCTAAATCATTCATTCCAAACATTTTCAAATCTACATGTTTTGTGTTCACTCAAGTCTCTTACAAGTATAATGCTTTCTGCAGTCATCTTGTAAAAAACAAACACATAATATGTAAAAAAATAAATAAAATAAAAAAAAACTGTACTGTCCGTTCATGAGCTGTTTATCTTGAAGACTCTCCTGCAATAGAAGGATTAAAGGAACAGCTGCAGCTCTGACTGTTACTAGTGCAGACACTGAGTGTCCAAGAAATGTCCTTCCAACACAGTGTCCTTCCAAGAAAAACATCACAGTAGAGAAGAATCAGAACAAGTACATTAAAATCAACCTGTGTCAGGATGTCAGAGCTGCTGTTACAGAAATGTAACCAAGTAGAACGATTGGAAATCGGAATTCACTAGCGTTGTGGTACGAGGCTGCAGGTATAAGCTACAGGTCGAGAAAATAATAGGTAGGAGGGGGCCAATTTTCAGATCAAAGTGAGTTCGAAAGCCCAAATGCATCAGAGGATCCTGAGCGTCACATCCGGTCTTACACCATTTCACCCATTTTAGCACAATGTGTTTCTGACCATCAAAAAACAGCAACTACGTGCAAATGGGAAAATTAGCTTGTGTCCAATGAAAGCAATAACAAATCATGGCTAAATTACACCCGCGGAGAGAGTGTTAGGTGGATGCATAGGAATAATTCATGGTACGTCATGATGAGCTAAAATTAGAAACCTCACTTTAGTTATAAACAATACAATATTTATCCCGATACATAAGTCAGGAGTGGAACAAAACAAGAACAAAGAGAAAGAAACAGAAAAAGAGAGAGATGCCCAGCATTGGTGTGTCCTATAGTTCTTTTACTCATGTGAACGGTGTAAGATCTCTGCCCCTTCCTTCAAAGCCCTATTACTGCTATTTCATCTCATTCTCATCCTGCTGCGATCTCTCTAACCGAGTCACCATCAGTCCCCTTTTTCATTTTCCCCTGGGCATGTGCCACCCCCTCCGGCCCCTTCTGTCATGTTTAATATCCCACAGAAAATAGGCAGCGTACACACACACACACACACACACACACACACACACACATACACACATACACACATACACACATACACACATACACACACACACACACACACACACACACACACACACACACACACACACACACACACACACACACACAGAGAAATAGAATCACAGATGTCATTTAAATGACATATGAAAGCTAGGATGTTTTTATTTTACACCAGTCCCACATGTTCCTCGTCCCCCCCAAAACTGCTCAGCTATTCATGGTTTCATTTCGGTTCTGGCATATACGACAGCTGATGCTCGCCAGTCTTAGAGCTGGGTGAAATTACAAGTTTGTTAAAGCCACTTTAATAGGAACACCTGTACCCCCGCACCATCCAATCAACCAAAGACATGGCAAGAGTGTGCAATGCATAAAATCATACAGCTACAGGTGAATAGCTGTCAGAATCAAACAGAACAGGGAGTAAATGTGATCACAGTGACTTTGACCGTGATGTGTGATTATTAGTGCAGAGTGTTTCAGAAACTGCAGGTCTCTTTGGATTTTAGGCACAGCCGGTTCTAGTTTAACTCAAACAATCAAGCTTTACAACACTCGAGGAGAAACATGAGACAAACATCAAACTGTAAAAGACTAGGTCATAAACCTGCTGACTCAAAATAGGAACATGACGCTACAATGGAAAACTGGAAACTTTTACTATGTAAACTCTAGAGACGCATGAAAATCACAGGGGATCAGCAGGTTCTCAAATGCATAATAATCATGAACACTGAGATTGAGACTCCTTGGTTAAGACTATTACTCGATGATATTTGAGATGCACATTCTCAGAAACTCTTGACCTGCCACATGACTGGCTGATAATTGCATAAATAAACAGTGGTACAGGTGTTCCTAATAAATTGTCCAGTAAACTCATGCATCTTGCCAAATCATGGGTGCAAAATGATTCGATTCGAGGAGGAACATTGCAGAACAACGATTTTTTGTGCTTTAACCACTTCTGATATTAAAATATCTGAGCACGTAGTGAAATACCCAACGCCATTAATCACCACAAGAGCCCCTGGAGACACATTTAACAGCGAGTTTCGTTTTTTCTTTCCTCTTCTATGAGCAGGTCTTTGTTCAGCATGTGTGCCAACAGTGTGCACAAGCTGGGCACAATGTACATCAAATGAGTTATACAATTAACTCGGTCCATTTTGATCTGTTAAAGATTTGTTAATAGTTCGTCAGTGGCGCAGTGGTCGCTCAGCAGTGCATTATTGATCAGAAGGTTGGGGGTTCAAGCCCTAGCTCCACCAAGCTGCCACTTTCGTTGTTACAGAGGTGCCATGCCTGACCCTGCAATCTAACTAGTTTCCTGACAAACTTGTACATATTTACATTACTTTTACCTTACGGCAACTGGCAGACGTCATTATCCAGAGCGACTTGCATTTTTATCTCATTATACATCTGAGCAGACGAGAGTTATTCCTCAAGGGCCCAACAGTGGCAACGTGGTGGTCGTGGGGTTTGAACCTGGGACCTTCTGAACAGTAGTCCAATACTACTGACCAGTGCGAGTCTTCAGTGGGCTCCGAGCCATCTCGGGGCAATTCTACCAAATACTAAGGAAGTGTATGCAAATTTTTGACTGATGAAAGAATTTTAAAAAATACATCAAAATTCTCCCTCGCCCGATTCTGACATTTAACAAATGCAAAAAATATGTTAATATTTATTGATCTAAAACAGAAAACGTTTACTCTGATTTAATGTTTGACAGTAAAGGGATTTTTTTTCTTAAGTGTATGTAAATATCTGGTTTCAACCGTATATGTGAATTATGAATTTCACTGTGCTGTACAGTATACAGTATGTGACAAATAAAAAGTCTTCATCTGCTTCAAACTTCTTTTACTATAGTAACCAAATTATAAGCATTACTATATTTGCAAAGCATGGTTAATTATTATTATAATTTTTTTGCTCAAAAAGTTAGTTGACCTTACTGGTCGATGTGAACATTGTTGGGTGTAACGCATTACAAAGTAACACGTTAGAGTACAATTACTTTTTTTTTTTTCCGCCATTCAACTACTCAGTTACTTAGTTACTTTTTCAAAAATGTAATCTGTTATTCAGACAATTTATGTAATCCGTGAGCCAGACAGCAGTCATTCCCAATCCTACAAGCCCCGCCCCCAATAACCCGTCCCCCTCTGTTATTCGTGCTGTTATACCCCTATCTCATTTATGCGGTTTGACTATCCGAGGACCGACGCATAGATGAAAATGAAAGATGGAAACCTAATCAAAGCGCCAAAACATGAATCATGATGAACCGTACTTACGGCCACCGCGCGAAACCGTGTTGGTGAGATGGGGGTATTAGTAGTTAACAGATTATGGGCCAAACTTCGCTGAGTGATGATGGTAGAATAATTATAAAGGTCTTGACTAAAACAACATGCATGAGGAAGCACAAAGGAGTTTTCATTATCTGCAATATAGAAAAGTACTCGAACTAGTTACTTTTATCAGAAAGTAACATAGTAATGGAACTGATTACTTTTTGAAGGCAGTAATTTTGTAATGTAATTAGTTACTTTAAAAATTAACATCCCCCAACACTGGATGTGAATGTGTGTGTTGGAGCACTGGTGTGTGTATAATAAGTACCTGTGAGTATTGCTGAGTGTACTGGTTTGTGTAGTCTGAGGCGGTGCACTCGGTGCTGTACTGGGTAGTCGAGAGGGAAGCAGGAGGCAGAACGGAGCTGTAGGTCCCGCTGACCGCCTGACCTTTACTGCTGCTGCTACAGGGAGCTACACACACACACACAAACACACACAAAAACCAATAATTTCAAAACATCCAAAAACAAACATCACTTGCCACCACTTATACCTGCCTGCCAGCTGTTGGCACCGTGGTAGGAAACATAGCCTTGAGCATGGAACCAGTTGACAGGACAATTACGAACCATAATCGTCTCTGTCAAGTCATCCGGGCTTCATTCCAGTCTACGTATTTATTCTGCTCCAGCTCTACACACACCTGAGGCAGATAATCAAACCTGGAGTATCCTGACTACTCGGTTCAGGTGTGTTTGGAGCGCGAACAGAATCAAGATGAAACTGTCTGTCTGGGGAGCACTATAACGCCTATAACGTCTGTCTGAGACACAGAGCTGGCTCAGGGCTGCACACACCATAGAGCCAGGGACTCAAGCTGTGTGTGTGTGTGTGTGTGTGTGTGTGTGTGTGTGTGTGTGTGTGTGTGTGTGTGTGGTGCGTGCGTGCGCGCATGTTCATTCCTTCATGTGCACAGGTTTCTGTTCACACAGCAGTCCCAAGGGAACTCAACACAGCGCTTTCTGTCCCTAAGAGAGAAAAGCAGTGAGGTGTTGAAGGAGGACAGTAATTAGGAGCTTCATGCTTTTGGCCCATGAGGGATTATTTAGTATATAATTTAAGCGTGTGTATGAAAGAGAAATTTTCACTTTATTTAAAATCCTGATTCCTACTCCACAATCAAAACACTTTCCTGTCCCTCTCACGTTTTTTGATTGTTTTTCTTTTTTCTTTTCTCTTTAATGGGCTTCCAGGACCCTAACGTGGAGATGAGATTGTGATATAACCCACCAAAGTTCTACTAAATGCTTTCCCTTCAGAGGCTTTTCATTTTGGGGTGGCAACTTGAAGTAAAGAACAGGAAAGGGGTAGGAAAAGTCCCCCGGTTTATAGCTGAATTTATGGAAATCACATGCGGAATATTAAAAGGAATCTGTGTGCAAACTCGTGCCTCTGTGCCTGCCTGGTTTACCTTGAGTAGAGAGGAGTGCAAATCTGGAAAAATTCAGGGGACGGTAAACTCGGACTGATGAAGCAGATTGCAGCTTTTCTATATACTGTACTGTCTGTTAAATTATGATGCAGCATAAAAAAGAGGTTTGATGTATGAAAAGAAGATAATCACTGAAACTTCTGAAAAGTCTACTAGTATACCGCCACAATATTACTGCATGAATGGTATCTAGCTAATAGTAGTAACTGTTGCATCAACGACTACATAGGAACTTTACTTTATCACTCCGACTTATTCAGCAGCTTATGAAATAGAACTTTATCCTATAGTGTATGTTATAGAGCTAGAAGTACAGCATCAGTTTACCAGCATCAGAACCTGGCCAAGGGTCTATTGTTGAAGCAAGAGACTTTTCGGTATTTTGGTCTGTGGATACACTCCACGCTGGAGATATATCCGTCGTTTCTATGACAGTTACTGAAGCGGTCGGGTTGCCAGCTTGAAGCCTAACCTAATCTGCATGTCTTTAGACTGTGGGAGGAAACTGGAGTACACGGAGGAAACCCACCAAGCACAGGGAGAACATGCAAACTACATGCACACAGACCCGAGGAGGGAATCGAACCCAGACCACTACGGAAGAAGAAAAAAGATTGCTTGCTTAATGTATACTTCATTATTCATTCATCTTCTATACGCCTTATCCTGTATACGGTCAATCTGGGAACGCGAATTAGCCTACTTTGCCTGTCTTTGGACTGTGGGAGGAAACCTGACTACCCAGAGGAAACCCAACAGGCATAGGGAGAACATGCAAACTCCATGCAGGCGGACCCGAGGCGAGAATCGAACCCTACACCATGGAGGTTCAAGACCACAGTGATCACCAGTACACCCACTTTTGGTGTGCCGCCCACTTTTTTCACATTATTCATATTCATATTTTATTCATTATTTATCCATAGAAAATGTGGTCCTTGAAATGAGAAATATGCATCAAGATTGTTTTGCAAAGTTGATACTCCTCAAAAAAAAAAAAAAAAAATAATAAAATAAAATAAAATAAAATTTCAAGGTCAGAACTGGGCATCATTGAGGCTCTTCTGCAGAGCTTAAATCCGTAGTTCCATCTGAGGTCTGAATATTGATGTGTGCGATTTCACTATAAACATTTCTCCAGTCGGAATATGGCCCTTTGGGATCGCTTTGTGAACAAAGATGTTTATCCAGGAAAGGAAAAAAAAAAAAGATCCAGCCATCCTCCAGATATCGCAGGATAAATGATTTTCTAAAGTAAAAAGATAAAAACGCTGACGGAAATGAAATGACAGAATAATAATAACACTGCGTAAAGGTAACGTTCTCCGAATAAAAGGCTACAGACAGTCAGAAGTTTGGACACACCTTCTTGTTTAATGTTTTTTCTTTATTTCCAATCTTGTATATTAATAGTGAAGACATTGAAACTATATCATACCAAATACGGAATTACGTAGTCAACGAAGACGTGTTAAAAAACCGAGAATATATTTTCCATTCTTCAATCTTGATGGAGTTCCCAGAGGTGTTGAGTACTTGTTGGCTGCTTTTCCTTCACACTCCAGTCCAACTCATCCCAAACCATCTGAACTGGATTTACACCTGCTCCACCTGCTTGTGGAGGCCAGGTCATCTGACGCAGTGATGTGCAAACCAGATGGGATGGCTCGTTCCTACAAAATGCTGTGGTAGCCATGCTGGCTATGTCTGCCCAATTTTGACTGAATCACCAACAGCGTCACCAGCTAAACAATCCCACACCATCTCACCTCCTCTGTCTAACACAGACATGGTGGCTAGAACCACAATTCTCACATTTGGACTCATCAGACCAATGGAGACTTTTCTACTCATCTAATGTCGATTCCTTGTGTTTCTTGGCCCGACTCTCCTTTGAACAGTGAATGTTGGAAAATGTCCACCGCTAGAACTCCAAGAAGCGTTTACTGTATGTGGCCTCTAATCTGAGGTGCTGTGACTCGGCAGATTCTGAGGCTGCTCATTCTAATAGACGTCCAGTATCCTCTGCAGCAGAGGTAGCTCTTGGTCTCCCTTTCCTGGGACAGTCTTCATGAGAGCCAGGTTCATCATAGCGTTTGATGGTTTTGGCGACTACAACTCATCAAACTTTCCAAGTTCTTGAGGTTTTTCGGATTGACTGACCTTCATTTCTTAATTTAATGATGGACTTTTCTCTTCACTTAACTGCGTGTTTCTTGCCTTGATATGGATTTATACAGTAGTTGTAGTAGCACTAAGAGAGCTACTGACAATTATTTAAATGTCACAGATTAACGCTTGACAAGGCGTGTCTTTGAACTGAAAACTATTCCTGGAGACCAGGTACCTCCTGAATCTGTCTGATGAGAGAATGCTATGAGTGTGCCAAGCTGTCAACAAAGCTAAATGTAGCTACTTTGGACAATCTGAAAAACTTAAAACATATTCTGGATTGTTGAACACTACTTTATTTGCTACATAGTTGCATGAGTGAGAATGTCTATGAGTGAGTGAGTGTGTGTGTGTGTGAGTGAGCGTATGAGTGATTATGTGTGAGTGAATGAGTGTGTGTGTGTGTTGTGAGGGAGTATGTGTGAGTGAGTATGAGTGAATGTGTGTGTGTGTGTGTGTGTGTGTGTGTGTGTGTGTGTGTGTGTGTGTGTGTGTGTGTGTGTGTGTGTGTGTGTGTGTGTACCTTGCAGCACTACTCCAGGTAAGACACTGGCCATGTTTAGGTAAGGGTTGGAGGGTAGTTTCACCTCTTTAGGTGGCTCCCCCAGCAGAGACATCTGGCAGCTGGTTTGTGTCTACACGCAGGAAGAAACACACACACATACACACACACTCTTTTCATTAAAGCATAAATTATACAGGAACTACTCTTGGTCATTGTGAGATTTTGAAAAAAAAAAAACAGGTGGCAAGACACTACAGCTCACTCATATTTAATGTTGTTTAAGGAATAAAATACTACAACTAAGAACACACACAAGCGAGAGAGAGAGAGAGAGACATCGTGTAAGAGAGAGCGAGAGAGAGAGAGAGAGAGAGAGAGAGAGCATAAACAATGGAGGAGGAGCAGGAGAGAAGTGAGATCTGTACTCACTGTGAGTGTGCAGTTCTCTGATGCAGTGCTGCTGTGATTAACCAGAGCTTTGGAGCTCAGTGCCGCTCTGCTTGACCCAGAACTGAAGCCGTGTGTCTGGCTGTGAGAGTGAGTCGATACTGCTGGCTGTTTGTCTGGGGCTGAAACACCGTTCTGATCCCCGGGGCTCGAGTGAGCACGGCTTCCTCCAGACCCTCCGGCCTCCCGAGTCGAGTCTGAGAATCCCAGCGGTACGAAATACACAGGATTTAAATAGAAAAAAAAAAAAAAACAAATACACAAGAGTCTGCCTGCTTGCTGCTGAGTTTCTGATGTAAAAGTAACTTTCTCAAAAAAAAAAAAAACAACAACAACAAAAAAACATATGAAGTACATAACCGTACAAAACATGTGTAGTGACAATACTGACTATTATATAAATATACTCATTCACTAACATTCGTTACCCAGATTACAAAAGCCAATGGATCATGAAATGGCGTTCATATTTTTTTCCACTTATGTAAATTATGTAATCCTGAATTCCCACTTTCATATTAAATCTTACACGATGTCAATCCTGGTTAGGCTTGTGGTGGATCCAGGGTCTATCCTGGGAACACTAGAGGTGAGGAGGGAATGCAATCTGAATTAAAAATGAGTCCACTTTAGAGTAATCCCCCGCGAGAGAGATTTGTTAGAGGTGAGGTGGAAAAAAACGAAAATTCCACATAGACTGAACCAGAGATCCTGGAGTTGTGAGACAGCACCCACTGTACCCCTGTGCCACTCTTACACTACAATGTCAATAATATATATTTTTTCTAGAGCACACACACTGTAAAACAGCCAGGCTGTTCAGCTGACATAAATTGAGATTAAAAAGGCACACCAATATTACAGCACAAGACACAATGTAATAATAATAATAATAATAATAATAATAATAATAATAATAATAATAATACGAAGGGTGTTCAGGTCAAATCAGGACTTATGATGACATTTTTCTCATGAATGAAGCCGTAAAAAAAAACGACTGACAGAATTTATAGAAGACGTCAAGTACAGGTGGCTCGAAGCCCACTGCAGTCGTTCCCGTGAACATTCAGCGAGTGGAACACCTGCTCCTTTAAAATCGATGGATATCTTGTCACCAACTTTCAGAAGAGACAAATCTATCTATGGGAACTGTATCTTACAATCATTTGGAACTCGGCTGTAAGTTACTGTAAGTCACTGTCCCTTGGTCTCGCTCCAAGCCATTTCCACATGTTAAAGGAGTTCCTGGGAGGCCAGCGTTTCAGACATGAAGTAGGCAGTCCGATCATGGCTCCAAGGTACTGAAAAAAACTTTCTACCTTGCATATTACCAACATTAGTGAAATGCTGGTAAGTGTGTACAGTAGGTGCATTAGTGTGGCAGGGATTATATGGAGAAATAAAGGGAGTTTTTTTTACTCTAATAACCGTGTTCTGTTATTCTGCACAAGCAAAAGTCCTGGTTTGAAGTATAAATCCTTTTAATAAACCACCGAAGTGGTCATGGCATAAAATACTAAAGCCTATATATCGTTTACCGAGGAGAAAAGATGGATCTTAAGGCAATATTCAAACAAGATACAATAGGGAATTTCACAGTCCATGCGCAGCCACTGAGAACGCATCAACACCCCTGTATTTTAATCAGTATATAATGTTTTCAAGCCTATAAATCTGACATTAAAAATCTCAGAAACAGTGGCATTTTATGGTTCCTATGTGAAATCACGTCACACCTATGACTGAAGTGCTAATGAAGCGACGCATGTATATTCATTTCAAAGGTTTCGTCTGAATAACATCGCCAAAGAAAGAACGCTGATTGAAGCTACAGCCTCTAACTATTCATGCTGGATTCCTCAAACACTGTTTAGATTTGCATTGCAAATGCAAATCCGTGAAATGGTTAGCGCAAGGCCAGGGCCAACCTACGCACAGCCTACAAACGCTTACCGGTGGCGGAATCGCCAATCAGCCCTTTCACCACCGGCACCGGGGCTGCAGCTCGAAGAGCCAGGACTTTATGGAGGAGTAAACGGGAGGGGTCACCTAATAGACTGGGAATCTGGAGAGAGAGAGAGAGAGAAAGAGAGAGAGGAAACAGAGTAGACAATGCATCAAGATTTTAATAGTGTGACACTTATACTATACATATTGGTGTGACACACTGGACTCTCAAAACCCCAAAAGTTAAAATAAATACATTTGAGGTTATGCATTGCATGTCTATATGGGATGAACCATACGAGCTAACTTCTTTCCATGCACATTCATCACATTTTACAGACAATTTGGGACAATGATCTCATTTTCATTTACCAACTCGAGCCCAACATTGTACAACTGCACCAGCATCAAATCTAATCCTTCTTGTTGCTGATTTGAGTTCCAGGACACTGAGAAAGGTAGCCATTAAAGAAAAATACTGGAGAATTTTGACCTTGCTGTGACCTTGCCCGTGTATGCTCAATTCCAAAATCTAATCTGTTCATCTTGCAATGATACTGTAACTCTGTATAAATCCTACAAGCATTCACCCACTTGTAATCACACTATATCTCACCAAACGTATGCACGGACAAAGAACATGTGGATGGAACTATGGCAAAAGCGTGGCCTTGATTTGCTGAATATGTACCGTATGAGGGGAAAAAAACAAAACAAACAAACATGACCCTGTTTGGACCAATTCCAAAATCTAATCAGTTCATCTGCTGGTTACAATGATAACTCTTGTATAAATCCTACAAGCCATCGACCACTTGCTTTACAGACGCTGTGCTAACAAGAATCTCAGACGGATGTATTGACGAACAGACGGCTGGACAGACGGATAACCCCAAGCCAGGACGCATAAAATAAAACTGAAGATACAAGCCGGATCCGAACAGGGCTGCATTAGAGCTCTGGCAGTCTATCAGTGGAGATAATACACAGAGCCTGGTAATGTTTATGGGTCACAAACACACACAAAACGTTATACACACACACTACACTGAGCTCGAACATACAGAATAATGTTAATGTGTCCAATTATGGCTGCCTGGGATGAGACGGGGAGGGAACGAACCATCAAAACAAAAAAGTCCTAAGTTTGTCTTCAAAAGGTGTTAATCATGTGATGTAGTATGTAATCTTTACTCTACAGTTATGGTACACAATACAGTACATGCTGGCTCTTACAGTACAAACTACAAAGTGTAAAATGCATTCACTCAGATTCCATCTACACAAACACTACCCGTAGTAGCCTATATGTACGATCAAAAACATCTGATCAGAGTTTGTAACGTTTTAATAACCTAAACATGCTCTTACATCATCAAAATCAATATTTTTATAATCAATTATCCTGGAACAGACTGTAAGTAAAGCAGTCTACTGTACATAAAACAATAAAAACACAAATCAATGTTAAACAGACATAAACATAAGTACAAGAAAGTAGAAAAGGGGTTTAGTACAGTAGTAATGTGATTTATAAAGGTGAGTCAGAATATGCAGGTTTCCTTGGCTGACTAGCAGCTAGCATATGGTGTGTTCACCACCATGGGCAGGGTTCAATTGCAGGTCAGGGATCCAACCCAGCCAAGAGGGGTTGTACAAGTTAATAGACATAGAGGAAAGATCAATTCAGTTACGTATCGTGATTTGTTTGTTTGCTGATTCATATATTGCCATACTGACTACAAAATCTTTTTTTTTTTTTTTGTATTCATTGTTTAATGTACAAATGTTTTGCATTTAAGGTGGAAAAACATTGCAGTTCCTCTATGATCCTACAGGTGGTGCACTTTAAGATATTCACACATTGGTAGAAAACACCACATCACTAGTGGTATGAGCAAATTTTATGCCAAGTTTGTTCAAAATTGTAAGAAAACCTAAAAAAAAAAAAAAAAATTATCAAGTTATTAATAAAACGGCGATACACAATTGCGATACAGACTGAATCAACAGCTACAATATAGTGATAATATCGTATCGGATGCTCCCTGGTGATTCCCATCTCTACAAGTTCTCAGTGGCAGTCCCAAGCCGACATAAACTGGGGAGGGAAGTGTACTGACATAAAACCCGTGCTAAATTAAATATGTGGAGTCCTGATCTTCTGTCATGAAGAAGAAGGGAAGAAAATCTAAATATGCAGAAGAAAATATTTATCAGCTCATCAGACTTTCATTTTAGTTCCAGGTGCACATGGGTTTAATTTGGTTCAATTAATCTCTTCAGGGTTTCGTGTTTGTCAAATAAGGAATCGTTTATTTGTTCAGGATGAAACAATCAAAAAGTCCGGATTTAATCAGGATGATCAAAAGTTCAAACTGATATACGGTAACGATGAGTTTGAAAATGGCTTTTTTTTACTTATATATATATATATATATATGAACTATTTACATACTTCTATTTTCACTTTTAGTAGGAACAATGAACTGAAAAAAGGCAAGCTCTTGGACCATCTTTTCCTCCTCTGAAGCAGTGTTCGAGCGCTCTCCAACTACAGACACATGCACGCTCAATCAGCTTTACTAAAATGTATTTTCTCCAAATCCATCCAACAGGCGGCCATAGGAGTTCGATCTCCTGGCTCCATATTGCATCATCTGTTGACATAAATTGCATGTATACAATCCACTCTACTACATATACTTTACATACTACTACATACTCTACTACAATCCAGTTCTTTTTCAGAGCTGAATATTTTTACTGATTAGTTAATATTCTCACTGCTGAAATAACAGCGCTGAAGTGGTATAAGTGGATTTTAACACGCTGGAGTTTTATCTCCTCATTTTTTTTTTTTTCATTTTTTATTTCTCATCTGTGTGTATTTAACTGATGACGATAGAAGTACAACTTTACAGAAGTACTTCACCTTACAAAATTTTATTTCTTAGTATTAATAAGGTAGACGGAGAGTTCTGCCATACAGACAGACAGGCAGACGTGTACGTGGGCCTCAACCTGAAATAATAATAGTATATCACAGTTTACATTAAAGCTGTTCAGATTATTTTTAGCTTTAACCTTTTAACCCTTTCTACAAACTCTTTAACCATCAACGATGGGTACTAACTGTAACTAGTACTAGTGTAACTATGACAAGAGCACATTCTGTCTGGGATGTAAAAAAAATAATAAAAATGACTATTACTGATGATAAAAATTATAGGCTTAATAATACTCACACATATTTAAAAACCAATTCCATTAAGCAGAGCAGGTTTACACATCTATTATATAGTGGATTAGAATACTAGATATAAAACTGCAGTGGACACACAGAGTGATGATGTCATTACGGTGCAACATTGCATCTGCTCGCAGGAAATGAATGAAAGACTGTGGACTACACAGCATGTACTATCAGGGTTACAAACACAGATAGCATTTTTTTTATGTCGTCTCTCATATCTTCTGTGAGCTGCTGGGATCTGTTATTGCATAATATCAAATAAAACTGGAATTCAGCCTACAGGCTCTCTGATGCTCGGAGTGGGATGCAGGCTAAACGAAACTAATGTCTTCCTGAGTGTAAGTCACAGCTTTCATTATTTACAAAAAAGAAGCAAAGAAAAAAGTACAAAGCAATAATGCCTTCTCATGAGCAAATATAGAAATGTTGAAATAATGTGATTGGCCTAAACTAAATAAAATAATAAAAAAAACATCCAGCTATCTGAAATTCAGTAGCTTTTTTTGGGGGTACTGCAGGAATAATGCAGAAATTAGACAGCCCTCCCTTCTATCACACACCCTCACATTAGTGATGTGCTTGTCCTTGATGTGCAGGAGCTGCTGCTGTGCCATGTGCATGTGGAGAAGGTTCTGCAGAACGAGCCCGTTCCCCAGCATGGCGTTCTGAAACACACAGAGAAACATTGCACTCACTGAGTAATAGTGTGTGTGTGTGTGTGTGTGTGTGTGTGCACGGAGACTCATTAGGAAGTAACGAAATTTTCTGTGAATTCTCATTCTGCTACTTGCACTGCATCTGAATAACACACAACAGTTTCCTTCTGCGTGCTTCATCAAACCTGCAATATAATGACCGGATTGACAATGACAGACAATGAGGATGAGTGAGAAAGGAAGATTGGTGGATAGTGAAGGTGTGCGTGTGTGTGTGCGCGTGTGTGTGTGTGTGTGTGTGTGTGTGTGTGTGTGTGTGTGTGTGTGTGTGTGTGTGTGTGTGTGTGTGTGTGTGACAAAGTTACGTACCTGCTGTGCTTTTCCTAGCTGAAGCAGTGCAGCTGTCAGCGGCGGTCGGAGAAAAGGAACACCGTGAGCACGAAACTTCCCTGGCGAGAAAAAGGGAAGGTTGGCAATGTGACGAGTCTCGCCAGAAATAATAATAATAAAAAAAAGGTAATGAATAAGAAAAAAAAAGAAAAGAAAAAAAAGAAAGAAAGAGCAGGTGATAAAAGGAAAGGAAAGCACGCCAGCCAGCAGTCCACACGCTCCTTTCATTTAATTCCTCTGTGAGCCCTAATGGCCACTCTTTCCAGAATAGGTAGAGAGATTTAAGATTTAATCAAGAGCTATTTTTGGCGTGTTCTCCTTAAGCTTGCAGGCCTTCCGCAGCTCATTTATCCTTAAACCTAATGAAAAGTTCATTTTAATATATGATTAGGCTCATCATGAAAGGAACCTGGCCTGAATCGCTGAACCGAGGATCAGATTTGGATCATGTGACCAGACACGGGCCAGGTTGCGGTGCAGGAATTGAAGGCTTGGGATTGACAGTAGATTGGAATCTACAGTATGGTCAAAGTGTTTTTTTTTTTAAATATCTTACGAGTCGCTGGTTTCGATTTGTAGGTGCGCATGACAACTAATGACAACAGATGTAACCCGGCCGTTGCTATACACAACTAATGTGTCCCTTTCTATTTATAAACAGAGTTGATGGAACTCCCGGAGTGTAGATACAAGATACATGTACTGTACCTAACAGGCTGGCTACTGAGAGTGTGAGTGTGCGTGTGCGTGTGTGTGCATGTGTGTGCATGTGTACCTCCACGTTTGCCAGTGTGGTACGGTCTCATAAGAACCTGAAGAGCAGCTGGATTGGTCATGCTGTTTAGGAGCTGAGCCAAATTGGGCTCGGGCAACAAACCCTTTTTATTACTCAGCATCTACAAGAGAAAAAAACACACACACACACAGCAAATTTAGTGTTATTTTAGATCAACAGTTAAAATGATAACATGATCATTTTTAATAAAAACTATAAGCAATGGAAAAATCTTTCTCCACATCATTTCTGTTAATAAGTGGGATGTCTCGAGCTACACCCGGCTGTTAATTGCTATTAATTACTATTCTGGATCCATTTCTGCAGTATTTCTGGTATAGCCTCAAACCATGCAAAATCATACCTCAGTCAGGAAAAGAAAAGAAGTTTATATTTAAATTATCATCCTTTACATATACACAAACTCCAGGACCACTGTACTGCTGAACACACAACACAACAAACCAGTCTAAAGGATGGTGTGAAAATGCAAATATCTGACACGGTAAGACAAACATGAAAACAGTGCCTCAGTGTAAGAGGCACAAAACAGAACACAACAGTGCACCAATCAAAAGTGGGCAATATGGACAGGAAAAACCATAAATACAGGCACTTTCGTGGTGATATGGTTCTGCGCATCCATAGGGGAGACAATTTGTGAAGTTCAGACAAAAAGAAGTGAAATTGAAACATACATTACACAACGGGTCCACAAACACCACTGTTTAGCAACAGATTTTGATTTGTTTCTTTATTTAATCAGTCATTTTGCTCCATCAACACATCTTGTAAATCTCATATAGGTTTCTCTTTATATTTGTACTTATTCCACTTTAGAATATCAGCTACTTTAACCCCTGCGCTTTGGGGTTACATCCCAAATAGCATTAAAATGAAAGCTAGTGCCCTAAGGTGCACCACTACAATACTTGTTCCACACACCAAGTAATTCGCTTGATCAGAGGTTTGAAAGTGATTTGTGATTCATCCTTGTGTGAGATGCTAGTTAGCTTTGTACCTCACCTTAGGTGTAAAACAAAACAGAGGCAATTTGGAACAACTTAGAAGCAATTATTTAAGAAAAAAAAAGTCTCTGTGACTGGTTTTGAATGTGGGTTTTGGCAGGGACATGTTCTCCCCTCAGTACTGCAGACGGAACAGACCTACTTTCACCTTTGCTGCGAGCAACAGTTATTACGTAGAACAGTTATTAGTAGATTGTAGAACACCTGGGACACAGGGTAATACATCCCAGCGCTGTTACTGTCTATTATCACCACTTGTGGAATGCCTCTCTTATATATATATGTATACACACACAGTAGAACCTCGGATTGCGAGTAACATGGTTTACGAGTGTTCTCGCAAACTGAGCAAAGATTTTTAATAAATTTTTAATTGGAAACCGAGCAAGTATTAGTTTACGAGTGCCGAGTATCATGTATCAAGCTTGGGACTCTTATTTTGACACTGAGCGGCAAGTGATCACAACTGAGCCAATGATTTTTCTCTCTCTTGCCCTGCGGAATTGTGGGTAATCGTCTCCCTTGCTCCCCTGGGTCTTAGTGCTCGTCTCTTACTGGTACAATCAACGTCTCCCTCTCCATTTCATCGTGTCTCATATGTGTGTGTGTGCGCGTAATTTGACACCGACACACACACACACATTCTCTCGGCTTCACACACGCAGACACGCTTTCTGCACACAGAAAACTCAGCTTTGTCGGGATTCTTTTCAAAGGTAAGGTGCTGGTTCATTTTTTTTTATTAATTTTTTTACTTTACAGCAGTGATTTCGTTAGTATGCGCTCACGCGAGTGTCATTAGACAGATTTTTTTCCCCGTTACAACAGTGCTTCCGTTGTGTGTGTGTTTGTTGTGAAACTTAAAAAGCGAGGTGGGGGGAGAGAGGAGGAGTTTTACTGTGTAAGACGAGGCGAGGGAAGGGGCTATTTCCACACACACACACAAATACACGGTGCCTGCCCGCACAAACGGAAACACTTATCTGTCGGGAATTTTTTTTTATTTTTAAGGAATGAATAATTAGAGTTTTCATTATTTCTTATGGGAAAATCAGATTTGGTTTACAAGTGTTCCGCTTCCGGAACAAATTATGCTCGTAATCCAAGGTTCCACTATACACACACACACACACACACACACACACACTGCATATATAAACTGCATATATATAACTTCAAATTTAGACTATGTGAATGACATGATCTCCATGTCAGATTATATAATGAAGATCCTATAACGACAGACTCATGCTTAAATTGGATTATTAATTTTGGCTTCATCATCATTCAGCGTAATCTTGTACAAAAACGGGGTGGCATTAATAGACACATGACCTCAGACTAAACATTTTAAAAGGCAAAGATGACTTTTTCAAAGTGAGTTTGTCCGTCAGCATACTGTAGGCAGGCATGTAAATCTATGTGGAAGTTTTACTGCATATGAATTTCCTCAACTTTTATGTTTCCTTATTCCCGCTCTCTTACTCATAGCCGCCTTGTGAGTTCCCCATTGTCCTCCTATCTACTGGTGGCACTTAGATGAGCATCATAGCAGTGATCACTGATACACTATGTAGGTACATCTAACCGTCACACCAGTTTGGGTCTTCCCCAAGCTTCATGGCATACTGTAAATCACACACTTGTCTATTTTTTATTTTATTTTACTAAATTAAACTAAGGAGCACAAACCAGGTCCAGTGCAACAATGACCCGGTGCCCAACATAACATCCATTGTGGCTCAAAAGAACAATTTTTGTCTGAGACACCAAAATCTGTACCGAAAGTGTAAACCCAGTTTAAGATAAAGTTAAAGGCAGTAATAGAGATGGTCTTGATGTTCTCTGTACTCTCATTGCCTCAGTGGAAATCAGAGAGGTGAGTGTCACACTTCTCAGTCTTGTTTTTGCTAGGAATATATCGATGTATGCACAATGTGCAACCTCCTGTGTGAAATAGATTGTTTCTAAACCACACTCGACATGGCTCCACCTCCTTTATGTAAGCTGACTCATTGTTGCTGCTGAGGAGGACCACAGCTGCTAGATCATTAGCGAACTTGATGAAGTGCTTAAAGCACCGCAGCATGAACAGCAGTTGAGTGAGCACACAGCCCTGAGGGATGCCGGTGTTTAGTGTGGTGGTGCTTGAGATGGTGTTGCCTATCATTCCTGCTTGGGATCTTCCAGTCAAGTAGACTAGAAGGCAGCTGCTGAGATGTGTTCAGGCTCATTTTCCCTATCAGTTCCTGTGTAATGATTGCCTGTGTAAATGCCGAGAGTAAAATGAATGAACGACAATAATAAGCAAACTGTGGTGGGTTGGGTGACATGAAGAGTTTGGTCTTCTCTGCTTCATGGTTAACTTCTTAAACCAGGTTCTCATACAGTATACTGGTGTGTGTGAAGTCGGCAATGGACGCGGTTGACTTTGGCACTGGGATTGTGGAGGTGGCCAAGAAACATGCCAGGATGACGTCTTGAGTCAGGGAGATGGTGTCTGTAAAAACAGCTCATCAGTGCATCCCCTGGTATGTCACCAGATCCAGAAGGTTAAGATGGGTTAAGTATCGATATCTCTTTCCTGTCAACAGTTGTTGACAGCTGACCAAAGTCTGGAGGCCTGCATTACGATGTTATTCCTGTAGGACCTGCGGAACCTGACACGATAGCCTGCACCATAGGAACTACTCTGGAAGGTTGTGTTTGGACTGTTTGGTCAAGTATCCATTGCAGAAAATTCTGTAGATGAATTAAATGTTGTGATGATGGTGAGGTTACAAATGATAATAATAAGTCATTCTGATCAATTCTAACTTGGCCAATGGAAGAAAGGTTGCTCTTCTTGCCGTCACAGATATTTGGTCTTATTCTTAAATCTGCACAAACATGAAGGTCTTGTCAACACACACCACTGGAGTCTTTCTTTTAAGTTAAGGAGGAGATGTAGATCCCTTTCCTGAAAGGCAGCATTACCTGTAAGCACCAGGACACATATACTTGTGTCCCCACGTTCCCGGCAACATTATCTACGGTGTCAATTCTTGGTAACGCGGCTCGATTAGTCACTTCAGTGCATAACAGCAACCCAGTGGTTTTGGTTGATCGTTTGAAATCCGATCTTAAAGGGCTACTGAAGCATGGCAGGTGCCTTTATCATGAAATATAATCCCACCCATATCAGGCTTCATGCTGTAGTCAAAAGCCTGGCTCTATTGTAGGGATAGACAAAATGTGTGTAAGCGAGTTGGCATAAACGTTTGAAGCTCTGATTTCCTCAGTAGATCAGAGATGTCTGCAAGTAGAATGGCTCCATCCCAATCACACTGTAAACCCCATCTGCTGCCTACCGTTCCCCAGGAGGCTTGTGTACACACATACACATACACACTCATGGTGTGTATATACAGTAAATGACACACGTGAATACATACAAAGACACGCATACTGTACATGTGCGGAAAAACACTTAAGGTGTCAAAAACAGATAAAAGTAAACAGCTTTCTTTAAAACAATAACACTCGACTTTCTTGTTATCTCTTGCTTTCTGAGGGATGGAAGAACAAGTCTAGCCTCAAACCCTTCTACAGAATCAGGACAAACAACGAACAGTAGTTCACACGATGTGTGTTTAAGGTCATCTTGGATGCTGCTGAAATATTACCAATAAGCACAATTTGGTACGGTCAGACTACCTGAGCAGTCTAAGTCAGTATCAACGACCAAAGTCATTACAAATAAGCCAAGGTGCCACGAATTGCACCTTGATTCACGAGTGAAGTGCAGGGGCTGGCAAGCGCAGGGAAGGGAAACACCAGCTTCTTAGTGCTCAGTACTTAGTGAAGTGCTTAGTGAAGTGGCTCTCATATGCAACAGTTTCTCTCGCGTGCTCGCTTCACTGCTCCAGGCTTGTGAATTCATGGCATCTTGTACTCAATGAACATTTTCACTGATACGGCCATACATGCTCGTAGACAAACCGTCTTGCACTCTCTAATACACAAATCATAATGTATTTGATCAAAAAAAAATGCTTAAGTTCCTTTTTTTTTATATTTTCACAAAGTTTGCAGTATACAGTACTTTGATTGCTCACTAATTCTTTCCAGATCACAGTCATTTCATGTTGTCTGTCAATTGCAACATTTCTGAAATACAGCGGTACTGCTGCATATTCATTTAATGCGTTCCGGAGACGAGCTATTATGACAAAGTTCGTATTGCGAAATGCATTTTCCCTTTAGAAAATAATATAAGATGATGCAGATAATCTACAATTATATTTTTGCCTATAAAAACAAATCAAACGTTTTGGAAAAAAAAAAACAATTTTGGAAAAGACATGGAGATCAAATTAAATACGAAATAAATAGACATTAAACCTTATTTAACCTTAATTTATAATTTGTCTTGGCACTGGGCTGCTTTAAAAAAATGAAACTGAAAAGGCTCCATTTTCTTCTTGCTGAAAAAAAATAAAAACAAAACAAAAAAACTTGCTTCACGTGGCTTTCCACTGATGTTTTGAATGGCTCAAAGAGGTACATGCAACTTCGGTTCGGCTCAGTTTGTTCGCTCATATGTTGAAAATGCTGTGTATGCTGAGGCAAATTTCTTGCAAAATTTCAGTTCTGAAGGCGAAAATTCCTGAGGCAGGGCATTCATATGCCGAGGCATCACTGTATTGTGAGTCCAGCGCCGTAAAGTGCAATCTCTTAAATGACCACTAGTTGGCTGCGAAAGTAAGTCAATCCCCACAGACCTCCATGTTAAACTGTCCAACAGCCTGGTACAAAAATAGAGAGATTCATGACCTCTGTACAGGTGGTAATTTTTAAAAATATATTATTATTATTATTATTATATTATTTGTAACTCAACAGTTAAAATTACATTAGGCCCTAAAATTACACATTAATACATATAATTATTGAGGCATGACTGATTTGAGTGGCATGTAGGAGTTTTTATCAATTGCAAAGTAGCTTTAGCATATACATTTTTTATATTTTTTTGATAAACTTTATCAACCGTAGAATTTAAGTTGAGCTAAAAGATGCCAAGATGGCATTGACCAGGGCTCCCACAGATGAGCTTCAAAACCCACTTTTCAGAAAACCAATGGGTGACATCACGTAGGGTTCAGTATATATTCAGTCTACAGTTCAGTGGTGATGTAACATGCACTAGGCTTACGTCACACAGCATCCCGTGCTATCGAAATTATTATCGGAATCCCACATACCAATATTGGTATCTGTTGGTATCTATACATTACCAACAGATACCAATACCAATGAACGTACAGCATTTTATGGTGTAATTTAATTTAATTTCAGGGTGACTTTTTGGGAATTTAATTGTTACAGTGACTCACATTGAGAAAATGTTTCTATGGTTAGGGCAACAACATCTGTGGTGCCGTTCAGCTATGGAACGGTGAACCTACTGATCTATACATCGCACTATACACAATTAATCACTCACTGCCAAACACATCCATCATCAAACCTCAACATCCAGCTACTGAGGAACCTTACACAGACCAGATCAGCAGGGTGGCTCTACTAGCCCCTGGCGTCTAACCGAATATGACAGCTGTATAGAACGCCTGTGCGCACACTCGCCTGTATGATAACAGCTCTGCAAGTAGTAACACAGCAGAGACACCTGCTAGTCCCCAGGCAGCTCCAGTTTCACACTGCCACGAAAACATGGGAAGTCAAAGCTTGGCAGGGGCTTTTGCACCGAGCCTGAAGCTCCACCAGAATGCGGTCTGCACCCCCTCAGTCTGGAGATATATATGTATGTGTGTTTGTGTGCGCGTGCATGTGTGTGATTCAGAAAGTAGCAGGCACATTCGTCGTTTGAGCAGGGTGCTGCATGTGGTTTTGCAGGGGTGGGGATGCTGAGAAATGTCAACTTGCATTCCTTCTGTTTGGTTTGACACATTTCAGTGGGAGAGAGGAGTGTACAATAGAAGCTGGGGGGGGGGGGGGGACGAGAGAGACAGAGGACAGCAGAGGAAAGAAAGAGTAAAGTGCAGTTCCTCTAAAACAAAACAACAATAATAAAAAATAAAAAAAACCTTGGAAAAAAAAAAGCCCACAGTGAAATGATGCCCTTGGGATATTTACTTCCCTACTGTGGCTCATGTACTGATGCGGAATCAATGAAGGCTCTGATGTAGCGACATTTACAACACCACAGGCGTGCCTATTCAGCTATGTTAAAAGGAAAGAAAGACGGTTGAGAGAAAGAAAAAAAAAAGAATGGCCGGTGACACAGGGAACGACACGGATTAAACAGCAAAGTGGACCAGTATGGGAAAAAACAACAACAACAACAACAACAACAACAACAACAACAACAACAACAACACATCCCTGCCTGACACAAATCTGCTGAGAAAGAAAGCCTATGAGAGATGAATGTGTGGGAGTGAGTGTGTGGGCTCCTTTGTTTGGATTGGCTGCTTGAGGAAAGGATGTAACACTTTTCTATGAAAGCACTCCAAAAAAAAAATGTAAAAAATAAGTCATGTTATAGGCAGGAGGAAGCTCATGAGTGTTTCACAGACTGAGTGAGAACGGCTTGCTGCTTTCGCCGATGCTGGAGTACATTAATATTGTCCATCGCTCCCACTGTACGAGACCCACGTCTTTAAAATAGCAGCCTGCTTTATTTCAGGCACCGGAAATATAACAGGAAGGCTACGTCTGCTAGAGCGCACTGTGTGATCACTGTAATTAAACTGCCACTGCCTCTGCCTAGACGCACATCTTCGGGCCTGATTGTGTGTATAAGAAAGAAAGACTTAGGACATGCATGTTTGGGGGTCTGTCCTTGTTTTGAAGCAGATAAAAATTTCTGAAATGGGCCGCAAGAATCAACGCCCATCCTGAAGTTTATGATTATCCTATAAAGGCATTTCACAAAGCGTCTCAATCCTCGTGCACCATCAGCTTTCTAATGGCAACATTGACTTAACATTTGAAATAAATGCATTAAAATAACATTTCATACTTTATATACTTTACATTTCACACTTTTACTGCTGTGGAATGTCAACGAAACAAATAGGTTGATTTATATCTTACAAAAAGAATGCAATTGATGTTCCTCATTCAGAAAAGAACCGGTTTATTGGAACGTCACACTGAGTCACTTTCCCAATATATCCTTCAAATTTGGGTCAACTTCCACAGTAGAAACAATTAAGGTAGTAATGTAGAATTGTCTCATTGATGTGGACAATGATGAGTCCTCATACAGAAGGGAGGTGGAACATATGGCAGCTTGGTGTGACGACCACAACCTGGCCCTCAACATCAAGAAAACCAGGGAAATGTTTGTGGATTTTTGTAATGGCACAAAGAACATCCACTTACCACTTACTATCGGAAATGGGACGGTCGAGAGGGTTACCAGCTTTAAATTTCTTGGCATAACTGTGACAGAGGACCTAACGTGGGGCAAGAACATCAACTCTGCCATAGGGGAGGCCCAGCAGCGTTTCTTCTACCTCAGGAAACTGAGAAGAACTAATCTTTCTCAGCAGCTTATGGTGAACTTTTATCGTTGTGCTATAGAGAGTGTGCTGACATATGGACTCTTGGTGTGGTTTTCCAGCTGCACTAGGGCGGAACAACAGGCACTACAGCGGGTGGTGAAAGCAGTGGGGAGAATCATCGGGACCAGTCTACCGGAGGTAAGTACTATCTACACTACACGCTGCCATCGTCGAGTGTACAACATCCTGCGGGATCAGCATCACCCTGCACATCACCTGTTTCAGGTACAGGTCCTTACGGGCCAGAACCACCAGACTGTCCCACAGCCTCTTTCCTACTGCTGTGAGGCTGCTGAATGATTAGACACCTCTCTCTCGGACCTTGCGCCCATTTATTTATTTATTTATTTATTCTTTTACTACACATCATTACAATAACTGTGAACTGGACATTGCATTGATGCAGTACACATAATACATACATACACACAAGATCGTGGTTTGACCCCCTCCCCCCGCCCCCCTACTCCTTCTATATTCTATATCCTTTATATCCTACCTCACATAGCCGTTATGGTTGCCAAATGATATCTCGTTGTTATCTATACTTGTTATTTTTAACAATGATAATAAATTGAATTGAATTAATAAGGACGTAGTAATGACCACATTGACCAGGGAACGTCGAGGACTCCATGCATCCATGCATGAATCAAACTGTCAACACTTCAAGGTCACAGGTCTAACCATTAGGCCACCATGTCTCCGCCCTCCGGATTATTAGGATTGAAATCAGGGAAGAATTGCTTGAAGTGACATTGATACGCTTACTGGACAGCTCTGACGTGCTTGCTGCCAGGGAGAGACACACACACGCACGCACACACACACACACACACACACACACATACACACACACACACATGCACAACCATGATGTTGGTCTGAGTATTCTCTCTGATATATTCACAGGGGAAAAAAAAAGTATAAGCACTGATCCATTCATCCATTTGTCTACTACATCAAAGCCAGTTACATGTTCTATAGAAATCCAGGAAACAAAACGGTGAACCACGGGAAGTATTACCATATAAGGAATCAGGAGGAGGAGGAGGAGAGGGAAAGAAAAACCTTGGAAATGTAACACTGTCTTGGGCAAATGTAAGAAGACAAAAAACGAATGACTTTTTTTCCAAGATTTTCAGAAATATATCCATAAATACACAAGTTAATTTATGATTCAATTTGTGTTTATTTAATTACTTAATTATTTATTTAAATTAATTAAAGTAATCTTCAAAAGAAAGGTTTCTATAAGCCATATTTGTTGTGTAGTTCAGAAATCGCAGTTCATTAAAAGAAATAAAGTAATAAATGACAGCCTAAATAATTCCCTTATGTGTTCAGTAATTGTTACTTTAATTAATTGTGGCCTGGACACTTTCAGATGAGGCATGTTACCTACATTTTCTTTTAGCATTGTTTGAAGCACTATATACTGTACATCAAATTGAATTGAATTGAATTCTCCTTTTCTTTTACAAACAACATTGTAAAGTTCTCAGTGATTTCTGAGATGTCGATAAAAGTCAGCCGTGTTTCCATGCAACGTTCGCACTTTCACCTTGCATGTCTTACACAATACCTCCATTTAAATCAGAAGTACTGTAGAAAAGGGTTGTTTTCCCACCAACTGACTGTCTTCACTCTCCTCTGCTTTATCACTCATTTAAAACAAACAATGCACTGATGAATGAAGCTTCTGATTGGACCGTTTTAGTCTCACACCAGCATGAATCATGTTCAGTATACTTTAGAAAAACTCACAAATTCCGTGCTACATGAATGTTACTGCGATTAGATAATCATATGGTCAATCCTTATGGTTAATCGTGCAGCACTACTCGTGACAATGTTTATGTGATTAATCGCATCACTACATTTACATTTAGGCATTTGGCAGACAGTCTCCAGAGACGACTTACAACAGTGCTTAGGTTTCCGTCATTGGATAGATCCTTACACTGGGTTACTACTAGGGATGAAACGATTCCTCGAGTAACTCGAGTAATTCGATTACAAAAAATGACCGAGGCAAAATCTGCTGCCTTGAAACTTCGTTTAATTAATTTTAAAAGCTTGCGTTATGTTTTTGCGCAATTATTTGCTGACAGCACGCTTTTGACAAAGCACGCTTCCGGATGCAAGCCGCCAGTAAACACCAACGAAGAAGAAGCGCTTACGTCACCCACAAAGCGGAAGGAGGCGCAAACAGTCAGCTGCGTATTGATTTGATGGCGCGTTCTGTTGCGGGCTGCAAAATGGAAGGGAGCGATAAAATTATCAGCGAGGCCAAGAGAAGAAGAAAGCCGCAAGAGAAAACGACAGAAATTGTCAGTAAACTTTTAGTTCTGAAAGTTTAGTTGCACAATTTAGTGTTTTTGTATAATTATTTATTTTAATGTGTGCCCTGTTTTTTTTTATCCTTAAAATCATTTGAAATATCCTTTTTTTTTTTTTTTTTTTTTTGCATCCGAGAAAAGGCTTTAAAGTAAGTTTGTATGGTGCTGTAATGCACTTAATTAATCTCAGTCAACTTTAACACCCCTCTCTCACCTACACGGTTTCGCGCGGTGGCTGGAAGTACAGTCCTTCATGATTCAAGTTTTGGCGCTGCAATTACGTTTCCATCTTTCTGCGCGAAAAATTTAATATGTTAAAGCCGCCTTAAAAACGTGTTTAAACATGTTTAATTTTTTTGCCGGACCTTGCAGAACTTTGCGAAACGTCGGCGGGCAGTCGCAACGGCTCACGGTGCCTAACGCCGATTACTAAAATATTCGATAGCTACAGCCCTAGTTACTACTGTAGGTTACTAACTAAGTACAAACAGTTAAAAATTGTTGGGGAGGTTGTTTTTTTTTACGATGGATTAACCCAAGTAATGACTGAAACACACATGTCTTAAGTCATCGTTTAAAGCTGTACAGACATCTAGAAGTTGTTCATTTTACCACCTACAACAGGTGCCAGAACAGTAGGCCCTACTGATGTCAATTTTTTTGCAGTTAATTGTGCGGCACTACTGGTGACCGAAATCTTTTTCAATTCATTTATGTAGATAATGCATTAGAATGAACATGTTAACATGAACCTGTGATCTGAATGACACCTGGCACCACTGTCAGAGCGACTGCTGTTAAGTAAATGAACAAATCCTCAGTGGATAACAGCCATTTAGTAAAATATGTGTTTCAAGTGTCAAAGCAGCTCTGACGAATACCATCCACTGCAAGCTTTATGATAATATACATGTTTTAATACATTACTTACTTTCTATTAAAAGTAAAAAATTAACACTGCAATGGAATACAGTACAATTTCATTCTATTTGGATGAATCATAGAAGAAACACATCTCTCTCTCTCTATATATATATATAGAATATATATTTCATATATTAAATATCAGTACACTTTAGGAAAAACTCATAAATTCCTTGCTACATGTATGTTACCTGAAATAAACCTCAGCGATTTAACATATATAAAATAGAACAAACTGTGACCAAGAGAAATTTTTTGTGATGAGTTACAGTACATAAATTCTGATACCATATGTTATTAAAGGTAATATTTTAAAAATAAAATTGTCAAAGTTATATTTCTATCTGTTAAGCAGAAGACGAATGATCTTTTTTTTTTTTTTTTTATACACAGCAGTAATTCAACTAGACTTAGCATGCAAATTTGGTTGGATGGATGGATGTTTGAATGGATGGATGGATGGATGGATGGATGGATGCAAGATTGGTTGGTTGGTTGGATGCATGGATCTATTGTTGGAAGGGTGAATGGATGGTTGGTTGGATGGATGGATGGATGGATGAATGTATGGATGAATGGCTGGATTGGTTGAATCAACAAAAAGAGCAAGTTTGATCTACTCAACAAACCCATTACAGTTCTGATTCAGTGCAATGTGAAAAGGTCAAAATCATCTGACACTTGACGCAGATGACCTCTCCTGGTTTATCCACCCCTTCAAACAATGAAGAAACACTGATTTGTGCTGATTTGATATGATGGCACGATATTCCATACTCCATGTCAAAAACCACGATCCCCAAAACGTCTTCTTCATAAGTGCTTGTATGTCTGTGTGACTCACCACTCCCTGAGCAGCGATGAGGGCAGCGAGTGTGCTGCGGCCAGATGTTCCTGGGCTACACAGCGACAGGTGAATCTCCTGACCCTGGATCAGGTGTCGGTCCATCTCCAGCAGGACGGCCTCAGCCTGCTCTGCCGTCTCGTACTCCACCACTGCAAAACCCCGCACGGCACTGCCCTCATCCTGCGCCAGCTACAACACACACATGCAGGGAAATTGTTACCACTCATTCAACAAACTGCCATTTTTAGATAAAACCTTATTTTATGACAGTCTATGCATTTCTATATTAAATTACATCATGTGGAGTAGCATTGCCGGATTTTTAAATATGGGTCTTGTTTTACTAGAATCTCAAATGACTGTGGAATGTCTGTGGTGAGGGATAAAGTACAAATTCCAGAGGGTGGGTATGATTTACAAAGAATAACTGCATGAGTTAAGTCACATACAAATTCATGAGAAGAAAAGTTCTTGAAATAAGAAATTCCCAACAGAATGACTCGCATGATGCAGACTAGAGGCTGTAAATTACATAAATATTTAATTGTTGAATTCTTTACACCGATTCCTGATTCCTGGTCAGAAGGTGCAGATTAATTTTCTAAAACAGCAGATTTAAAATAGTGACTAATACAAGACCAATCTAATACCCGATGATCATTCATTCTTCTTGTATACCACTTATCCTAAACAGAATTGCAGAAAGCCTGGAGACTGTCCCCGGAAAGATGCAAACTCCATGCACATAGAGCCAAGGCAGGAATCGAACCTTTGAACCTGGAAGTGCAAGGCCACAGTGCTAACCACTACGCCGCCGTGCCGCCTAATACCTAATATTTTCCCGTGGAAATAAATAAGGCTGAGCATAAGCATAAGCATAATAATAGCATAAGGCTACCAAATAACAATAATTACAGTGAGTTTTATTAACCAAAGAGAGAAATAAAATCATTAACAGGTAAAGTGAAGTTTCACCAGTGCTTTTGCAAGAAAAGTGCGTAGAGATGTATAATTAACAGTTAAGCCCATTTTCGATATATAGTATTATAAATTCAGAAATCATGATATAACCTGGGTAGTCATACAGCAAGAATCAGAGTGACGATGAGGTGTTGTGATCCACAGGTCACTAGTATGTGCTGGAAACACTCTCAAAAGTTCATGATGGACAAACAGCTTTTTATAACTCGAAGGTCTACTGTATATGTCAGTAGGCCCACTCGTTGCCTTGCATACACAAACATGCGCAGTCAAAACTGCCAAGGGCTATGACAAGCTACAATGTGTTATGAATCTCCAACTCAAGATGAATCTCCTTCTGCCACCACAGAGGCGCCATGCTTTTATCACCTCTAGGTTGAATTATTGTAACACCCTAGTGTCTGGATGTTCTACTAGGTGCATAAACAAGCTTCAGTTAGTTAAGAATACAGGAGCAAGAGTCCTCTCCAGAACCAGAAGATATGAGCACATCACCCCTATCTTATCCACACTGCATTGGATTCCAGCGAAATTTCACATTGATTTTAAAATACTACTATTGACCTATAAATGGCCTTCTAAATGGCCTTCTAAATGGTCTTCTAAATGGTCTTCTAAATGGTCTTCTAAATGGTCTTCTAAATGGTCTCGCGTGGCAGTATCTGAGTGAACTGCTAGTGTCTTACGATCCGCCACGCCTACTTCGATCGAAGGATGCAGGCTGTTTGTCAGTACCACTTATTATGAAAACTACAGCAGGGGGCAGAGCTTTTTCTTACAAAGCCCCAAAGTTATGCAATAGTCTGTTTGTAAATAGATTTGTCTTAGATCTGGGGGACTCATGGACGTAGAGTATTCTGGTGAACTGGTATGTTTAGATGCTGTCTTCCCCACTCTCACTGATCACTCAGGTTTGTTGACAGGGAGGTTATCAGTTGCTTTACATCTCAGGGAGCCCTCATGTCCGTGTTTCCTTCTGCCTCTCCCTTTTAGGTACTGTATGCTGTCATAATTAGTCCAGCCGGAGTCCCTGCTTGCACAATATACATTCACCTTATACATTATGTGACTGTGACCATAACTGTCTTCTCCTCTTCTCTCTCTGTTGAGCTACACATGGTGCTCTGAGATGCCAGTAATCCAGACCTATTTTGCCCTCTGGACCTGTCTGACTCATCCTGGTGCCCCGCTTCTGGTTGGAGATCTCATCGCATGGTCTGCTTAGGATGCATGTTTTGATTTGGGACAGTTCCACTTTACCATACCATAAAGACGGTCCTGGCCTCGGCTGATACAGAGAGCTGTTCTCTGAGGATCTGTAAATGCAGTTGCTTAATAGACTCCATATTAACTTAAACACATCTCACACACTTAAAACACATTTCCTGTTATATCGTACTTCTATTTGATATAACTAGTCCAGCCGGAGACCCTGCTTGCACAATATACATTCCCCTTATACATTAAGGTAACCTCTTAACAGGCATTATGACTGTAGATCAATTCCTGTTATCCGTTATCACCCAAATGAGGATGGATTCCCGGTTGAGTCCGGTTCCTCTCCAGGTTTCTTCCAAATGCCATCTCAGGGAGTTTTTCCTTGCCACTTTCGCCCTCGGATGGCTCATCAGGGACAATATGATCATTTTCTTTTGATTCTGTAAAGCTGCTTTGTGACAATGACCATTGCTGAAATCGCTATATTAATAAAAATACATTGAACTGAATGTCACGTGGCAGAAAGAGTTTAAGATGAACCTTCATTATTTCACTGGTCAACAGCCTTAAAAAAAACAACACCATGCCAAAGGATATTCTGGTGCCACAATGCCTAATTTTGCCTAAATCATGAAAATGGGAACTGGGCTTTATGGATGAAGTCTCAAGTTTCACCGAGTTTTCTAACTTTCCAGCATAGACCTTCACTAGTACGTGCTGAGAACTTACAGGTCTTACAACCCTACAGAAACGGATCACTGTGCTTTCCAGTGTCTTGAAAACCCGATGTGTCTTATTAGCTTAAGGAAAGAGAAAAAAAAAATCAAGGATGGTAAAGGAATGTTATAGCTGCTGAAGTGAGTAATAATATGAAAACACTGGAGAAAAAAAAACTTGCTTGAGTGGGGTCAATTTATTAGCCCTCATCAAGCAAAGAAAACAACTAAGGTACATTACTGAAAGTACTGTCTAACACATTATTAAAACCTAGAAGGATATTGCTGAACTGTCAACTTCATAGAAGAAGAGGGATCGGAATAAAATACTGAATGGAGATCACTTAAACACCTGCTGAAATTGCATCATAAAAAAATCTACAGTTGTGTTTAATAATGAACACAAGAGCATTAACAGCATTTTCACACACAGGATTATCCCACCGGATTGTTAAAAAAAATAAAATAAAATAAAAAACGCAAAAAGCAATGGAGCAATGGAAAAGGGTCATGTGGTCTAAAGAGTACAGACTGACCCAATTCCTGAGCGATGATCGCATCAGAGTAAAAAGGGAAGGCCATCAAGCAATGTACCCATCATGCACAGTGCCCACTGTACAAGGCCCTGGAGGCGGTGTTACGTGGCAACAAAATAAAGTCAGCTGACGACCTGAATGCACTGAATGATCAGGTCTCGGAAGAGCGGTTCTGGAAGCATGAGAGAGAAGATTTTCACGAATGAACTGGCCAACAAACTGTGTGATGCAATCAAAGTTAAGGCAGTTAAAATAAAATCTTAAGAGTTTGCAACTTTTTCGTGTTTTATTTTTTTTTACTTAAAGAAATCAGGGTTGGAAAAGTACTATGGTTTTAGTGGAATAAAATACTTAAGCTCAATAAAACACAGATTCTTTTTCTAAAAAAGAAAAAAAAAAGAGAACTTGGATGATGACATACTGTATAGTAAACCATCTCTTATGAAATCATAGGAAAATGTTTACAGATACTGTGGGGAAAAAAGCACATACACCCTTCTTCAGTTCTGTGTTAAAATTTTTTCCCATCAGGATCTGCAAGCTGAAAGCTCTGTGAAGACTGTTGCTCTGTTGCTGCGCTGTCGCTAAGGTCTGGTCTGTTGTCACTCCTTCCTCGTGTGTAGATCTAAAAGTCCCTGCTTCGGTTGCTTGTTTTGTAAGTGCACGTCTAGTCATTTCTTATTCGGGGTTCCTGGGAAATATTTGGACTGTAATAGTTTGCGCCACAGGCTGTGTGAATGAAGCATGACGGAGCAGCACAACACGAAACCGCACGCAACGACACAAACACAAACACAAGGTGTTTACTACAGCTATGGCGGCACCACAGTTGCTTAGTGGTTAGTACCTCCAGAGTCCGTGTTTGATTCCTGATTGTATACCGGGCCGAGTATACAAAATTCGATAAAGGTCAAAGTGGTCACTGGCCGCCTAGAGGGAGGTGTGAATTAGTATGAAAACACTGTTAAAACTACTTTGCTTTTGTGTGGCACATTGATAAGTCACTAAGTTAACATTCCTTTTAATGAAAAGTGAATAAAAATGAGTATTACTGTATATACCAATCAACCTTTTCAGGTTGGAACACACTCTCCAGACACACGAGCTAAAATGTGCTTCCAACCTGTAACATTACTCTCATAAACACAGTGATAAATGGACCCACATAATGACTTGCACAAATACTTCACTCTCAAACTCCCAGCATAATTACCGCCCGGTGCGTCTCGCCCCTACAGGTCCTGCTAAAGGTCTCTCTGGGATTCGACCACATTTACAAGAGGAACTTCATACAAGCATTCACACATACACCAACACCCACTCACATCACAGAGCGTCTTTGCCTTTCATCTCTGTGCGTCACTTATTTAACACTGAGTGAGCGAGAGAGAAAGAGAGTGTTCCACTTGACCGGCTGCGTTCCAAATCCCTTCCGCTTCTTGTCATTTTAATGCCTCCATAGGTTTAATTCTTCAGCTAATATCTTTCCAGTCTACTCTCTGGGTACTGCAGACTTTAATTATTAGTATAAGAATAAAAAAAGCTTTCTATAACAGGTCAAAGCTGACATCATTTAAACAGCTCAGTCTAATGTAATGGTACAAAGCTGAGATTGGGGGATTTTTTCCCTGATTTTCTCCCTAATTTAGTTGTGTCCAATTCCTCCCTGTCACTAGGGGGCTCCACGTTAAGCTACTACTACCACTCAGTCGGGAGGGCTGAAGACTATCACATGTTTCCTCCGAACCACGTGACGCCAGCCGGCCGCATCTTTTCGAACTGCTCGCTCACGCACCGTTGGGGACGGCGTAACACACTCGGAGGACAGCGCTATCCGCTCCTTCCGCGTGCGTGAGCTCACAGACGCCCCTGACTGGCTGTAGAGCCGTGATTAATGTGGGAGCACTAAGCACCTCTCATCCCTCCCCTCTGAGAGAGCTCGGCCAATCAGCTCTCTCTAGACCTCCGGCTGCGAGAGGTTACAGCATCACCCGGGAATCGAACTCGCGATCTCCAAATGATAGGGTGAGCAATTTTACCACTGCGCCACTCGGAGGCCCACATCCTGGTTTCTTTACCAGTTTAAAGTTTTCCAAGTCTGTCTTATATCAAAATTCGCAATTGTTCATTAAGAGTTTTCCTGTTTGTCACTAGAACACAAATACAGTGTAAGTAACCAGAGTCAAATTCCACAACCCTTGTTCCTTGGAAAAATGCACTCCAAGGTTCAGCTGAGACTCAGCTACACCAACTTGGTATCTTCCAAAGTTACATGTGTATTTAGTACAGATTTGACCCTTTTCTTTCTTTGGAAATAGCTGTATGGCCATACAGAACTTTGAAATGCATTTTTGCATGGAATGAGGGCTGTGTGGACGCGTCCAGGTGACAAACTTTATGGTGACTGTACAGAGCAGGAGAACCTATAATGATAAAGACATATTATGATGTACTTACATGCATCTCAATTTTGATTCAAGACAGACTTGAGAAAAAAAAAAAACAGAACTATTCCATTATTTCATCCATCCTACAACAGGAACAAGAAAATATGAACTCGAGCAGAAATCACCACTGTGTAGGATTTACACGTAGGCAATCAGTAATGCTGATCATAAAACACTCAAATCTGACACGTAAAGTTATGAAAAAAAGTGACCACATCTCAGAAACTGAATTCATCTTATTCATTATATTATGAGGCTTAATGACAAGACAATATGGCCAAAAGTTTGTGGGCACCTGACTATACCACTTCCATCCATTTAAAAACAACAACAACAACAACATCTGGTTGATTACTTTCCCATAACAACGTGTCCAGACACATAAAGATACATAAGGATAAAGATACATCTCTATCTTTTATATTTTTATTACATCTTTATGCATTCACGAAGGCACGAAGGTCAAGAACTCATTGAGCGATGAGTGTGACACACAAAAAAAGAAAGCTACTTTAATTCAGATGTGCATTTTTTAGCAGGTTGTTCCATTGTATTTGAATATTAATCAGTTTAAAAAGATTTATTGCCTCTGCCAAATATTAGTATTGTGCTTGCATAAAACATGCAGGATGAAAGAAAATCACTTTCCTCACTTTAATAAAATCTCAAAGTAGCAACAGATTAAAGGTATTACATTTATGAGCTTTAATGCTTAAGATTGGTTTATATCTGTATTCATCTTCGACTCATCCTCGTGTAATATTGGCATTATCATGCAGAAGTGGCGTTCAAGGATAAGCCATGAAGTGCGCTTCATTTGTTATTCAGCTACAGACAGTCGTACAGATCAGATTTACTTTATTTATTTAAAAAATGTAGATCTGAGTAAATGTGTGTGAGTAAAGATTGAATAACAGATGTGTGTTCGTGGTGCCAACATTAAATGGCAGTGGTTGAGATGATTCACAAAACCTGCTCACTAGCGATGCACTCAAGATGCGTCAAGATCTCAGATGTCCACTTGATGTGATCAGGTCACCCTGAGCCAGATGTTAGGAGCGGGATCGAACCTGGGGCACAGATGTTACAATACCAACATTCACGTGCCAAGCCGATGAGTAATAAGTGCCTCAGAGAAACCAAAAGCGCATATATCTGACAGAGAGGCGGAAGGTGAGTGCTTACACGGTTAAGTACAAGAACGTCACAGAGAAACTTTCTGACGCTTGGAGCCTTTGAAACATGGTTGCATCGATGTATTAGTCAAAGCATCAGTGATGCGCAGGATCCAGATGTCAGCCTGGATGAATACCGGAGTGTTACGTAATACTTGCTCAACATATTGATTAAAATGAATCTTGTTTTTTTAAAGATGTAAAGATGATGCATGGAAGAAAAAGCAGAAAAGTCAATGCACATCCATAAGAAGCTCAAATTTTAAAAAGAACAAAGTGCTCTGGTGTCACTGTTTGGATATATTTTTTCCCCCAGAGACAGATGAAATAACGGACGCAATTCGTTCCGTCTACTCTCCAGACACATCGTTATTTATCTGTCAGACTTGCATCGGGAAAACGGGAAACGCTTCACCTAGAAGTAGCCTTGAGTGCGAAACATTGCTTTGTTTTTATGCATCGCTGTCGTGCTTAAAGCGCAATCGAATTTCATTTTGTCTGTCACATTATTATCGACATTTATTCTTTCTGCTCATGTGGAGCAATGACGTGAAGGCTCTGGGGGATTGCGGACACCCTGGGCGATTTCTCATCCGGATAATAGCCCGTGCCAGACCTGAGCATTAGCGGAAGATGAATCAGCTGTGTTCGCTTGAATGCCAGGATTTGATTACACACATTGATGTATTACGCTTTGAAATACTTTTCCAGTTTTAAACAGTACATTTGGGTAAACTTTTTTTCTCTCTATCATTCCCATCCTCCTCTTTCGACAGTGTCCGACTATGACCCAAGGTTCCTCTTTAACTCCCAACTTTTAATTGATCACTTGCTGTTTTTTGTTTCCCACAACAGTGATGGATGGCAGAGGTTTTACAATCTCATAATTCATCAAATTCAAAAATAATATTCCTGAAGGGTGACGATCATTTCTTTTCTTTTTATGTATTCTAAATGCTATTATAAACTTATATATACTATGATTTAAAACATATAACACATATGTTTATTTAAAACATATCCATTTCAATAATCTGTCTTATCATATCCCCAGACACTGGATGCGGTGCCAGTCCCAAGCCCGGATAAAATGGGATGGTTTGAGTCAGAAAAGCCATCCGGAGTAAAAACCAGTGCCGAGGTCGTATGTGCGGACTGTATCATCCGCTGTGGCGACCCCTTGCCGGGAGCAGCCGAAAGACCGACAACATCATCTCATCATAACAGCTGAACTGTACTCAGTCACAACATGCACATACTAAACTATGAGAGGCGTTCAAGTCAAACCAGGACTTGCAGAATACCATGAAGGTAAAGCGCTTGGATACCAACAATGTAGAAAGTTTTCTCAGTACTTCAGAGCCATGATCGGACTGCCCGGACATCTGAAACGCCAGGTTAGACTTCGTCAATTAGGTATCATTTTCACAAGTTAACTTCTGCTTGATTTCCCTCTACATGGCTGTACACTATACTTACTCTAATGTACATAATACCACTATACAGTGAGCACTGGATAGAGACTGGTCCCTCTCTCTGTTTCTCCAAGTTGTCTCGGGGAGTTTTTCCTCTAGTTTGCTCATGAGGAGCCCAAATCTAAATCAATATCTGGATTTCTAAAACGCTGTTCTAAAAAAAATAAGCAAAACAAGTACAACCTCCAGTCAGAATTCTTTTGCTAAAGGGTGCCAAAAATTCTGGAGTTGACTGTACTGTATGTAGTGTTGGCATCTCTCTCTGTACTTTGCTTGATACACCCTCTGTTTGGAGAGCGTCAGGATGCTGTTGGCAGTCTGCTACCTATAGCTAGTTTTTGCCAGACACACCAGTGTATGAAACACTCTATATATAGATTAAGAAAGTATACACGGGAGCCAAGTAGTGTGTGTTTGTGTGTGTCTGAGAAAAAGAAAGAGACCGTACTCAGAAGAGGAGTCTGTCTTGTGGGGGATAAAATGATGATGTCTACAGTATGCTTCAGCTTTTCAGCACTGGTGTATCTCACACACACAAGCGCACATTGCTGGCTGCAAAAACATCATCACAGGTTGCTCAGAGATTACACAGAATTCGAGGAGAATTTGAAACACCTGAATTTGTATATACAGAATTTGGAAAGAATTTCGGAGCCCGTGCAAGCTTGGCGGCATGGTGGATTAGTGGCTATCACCTCGCACCTCCAGAGTCCGTGTTCGATTCCCGCCTCTGGCTTTTTGTGCATGGAGTTTGCATGTTCTCCCCGTGCTTGGTGGGTTCCTCCGGTTTCCTCCCACAGTCCAAAGACATGTAGATTAGTCTAATTAGTGGTCGATCGTGGTAGGTCATAAAACTTGGAATAAATACAAATGGTCAACACTGGTCACGGTCCCTAGTTGGACTACAGAGGTCCCTAGATGGATGGACGTACTGTATGGATGGATATAGTCTGTACATAATGTATTTATCAACATTAAAAATGCGACATGAAAATAAAAGTTCCTTTCTTAATATACATAATATAAGTAACAGCTACACTATGCATATTTCTAACATTGGATTATACAATTATTGTAGTAGTATTGGATGTTGTTTAGGATTCCTATCCATCTAACACATTCAGTGTTTGTTCATGATGTCATTACTTTTCATACCGTACGACGGTTTCTATAGTAACGGCTGATTCATAGACTTGTAAAGGTGATGATCAACTGTATATAAGCTCAGCTCACAATCAACTGATTTTAAAGCTGTGTTATTTAACAAAAGACGTTTACTTGCTGATAAAGTGAAGATTTCCATACGTAGGTTTTATCATCATTTAGAGAAGGAGTCTCCGATATCAGGGATCTGATCTGATGTTACGTTACATTACAAGCCACGTTGCTTATTAATTCTGTTCATTTTTGGTCAGAGCGGATTTGCACGTCATGAAGGTTCACATTCATAATTGAATGACTTTTTAAAATTTTTATCACACATCAATGTGTCTTTGCTCATGCATCGGGTTAAAACGCGCCATGGGTTTGTGCTCATTCATTTCGAAGAATAGATGCGATTTCAACAACAAAAAAAATATATGCTTGGGATTTTGCTCTGGAGGATGGCAAGCAGTTAGTTGGTGATACTTGTTGAGATCCAGAAGAAGGAAGGAAGCAGGACCGCTCGCTTTAGCTGTTTCAGGAGTGCTGCTATAAAATGCCAGACTGACATCTGCGGACGCCCCACTCGCACGTAGAGGCTTAAAAAAATCTAATAAAATTGCATGAATTCTGATCTGCCCATGGCATTCAAGTCGCATGACGGATATGTCTAGGAAAAACAAGCCCTAAAAAAAAAAAAAAACAAAGAAAAAACAAAAGATCTGTTTCACATGAGGGTAAAATTCAGAATTGAGTGACTTCAGTCCGGTAATGTAAACATAGCCGAAATTTCAACCACAGGAAAGTCTTCACACTTTCCGTTTTTCTTTGTAACATGATAAGCTGCTTTTTGTTTTGATTTACTTCAAGACAAAAAAAAAAAAAAAAGCTGAGCGCTTTAGGCTGGCGCTGTTTAAGGATGCTATAACGTTACTGTTAACCCGACCAGGATTCATGTTCTAGAACAGCAGCTGTGACAGGAGTTCTGGATATATTTCAAATCCAAACTGCAGTCGTTTATAATATCTCATCACTTTCATAATAACAAATGGAGGAGGAGTCTCCTGTACAGATTAGCCTAATCTGTACGTTTTTGGATTGTGGGAGGAAACCTGAGTACACAGAGGAAACCCACCAAGCAACGGGGCGAACATGCAAACTCCATGCATGCAGACCCGAGGCGGGACCGTGCCTTCAGGATGCGCTAACATTGTAAATGAATCCACAAAACTAAGTATAACTTAACATCATAGGATAACTTTGCATCAGGCTGCATAACATCGTCCCGTTTTAGACCAGCATGCCTGCTTCCATTTTACTGAACGGGATTCACAGATTTAATGTAAGCACTGTCTGAAAACTCATAACCGAGTTTGCAATTATGAAATGTGGAATGTCACTTACAGTCAGAAAGCTGCATGTAATGCGTGATAATATCATTAAACATAATAATCAAATTTTATATTGTGCAATAAAAATATTGGCACCTGAGGAAGATGTCATGTTCTGGATGTTGCATTTGTGCATAAACGTGTCTGAAACCACAACTGCGGAGCAACTAAAAAAGGACTTTAGAAATAAACCTTAAAGAAACTTTAAGTAAATTTTTTTTAAATAAATAAATAAATAAATGACCTTTGAATATTCTCTTGAAGCCAGCATGCTTTTTTCTGGCAGTGTGACTCATATTTACTTCAGACGCCATACAATGCTTTTACAAATAAAAAGCAGTAAAATATAGTGCGAGTTTGACAAACTGAAGCATTTTATGTTTTCTTGTGCTGATCACGTCATTTGTCCATGACGGCGGTGGCATTTGCATGGAAATGCGCTTTTTGCACCAACACAAACATACTGCTGCCTCTTTTTTATTTATTTATTTTTACTTACAGTCATGTTACACTGAGCTTCATCATGCTGAGCCTCCCACACTGCTAAAGGTCTGCACCAGCCACGTCCTACTGACCTTAAAACACAAATCAATACTACAGTACCGTCACACACATGCACACTCACACATACAGTACGTTCCTTTAGGCTCTTAGTGCTGTCTGGTCTAGTGGAACGCACTATATAACTGACATTTACATTAGAAGCAGGTGCCCAGGAGAGAGGGATTGTGAAACACTTTGCACTTCTGAACTTTATATGGAAAGGCTTAAGACTCATGTTGGCATAGTGATGCGAGTCGATAACCATTCCATAATCGGTAATCAGGTTCTGGAAACCAAACCAAACTATTCCTAACCGGTTTAACGCAAGTAGCTTTTCACAACACATCCGTACATCAATGAGGATTACTCGCATAAGTATATTTTACTGAAAAATATTACCCATACAAACACGACACACAGTCAAAAACGATCCACACTCCAGTTATATCAAAACTCCACTTGGTCTTATCGGCTCTTTCCGTCTCCCCAGGCACCACTGTGCAGCTGTGAACGTGTTACGTCAGTTTATTTGCCACTGTGGTGCGAGTAAAGATGGATGCCATTATCACAGGTTGCTCATGGATTACACAGAATTCGAGAAGGATTTGAAACACCTGAATTTGTATATACAGCATTGGGAGAGAATTTCGGAGACTGTGCGAGCTTGTCATCAGCGCCACGGTCGCTGTCTCATGGTATATAAAGTCAACGTAATGGCGCCACTGTGGCTTAGTGGTTACAGTAGCACCTACACCTCGTTCCTCCAGAGTCTGTGTTCGATTCCCACTTTTTGTGCATGGAGTTTGCATGTACAGTACTCCTGTGCTTGCTGGGTTTCCTCCAGGGGTCCGGTTTCCTCCCACAGTCCAAAAATATGCAGATTAGACTAATTAGTGGTAGGTCATAAAACTTGGAATAAATACATTGGTCACCACTGGTCTCCACGGGCCCTAGTTGGACTACAGAGGTCCCTAGACGGATGGATGGATATAGATGGATGGATATAGTCTGTACATAATGTATAAAAGAAAAGCAGCATGTCATTAGTTTTTGTGGTCTGAGGTACATGGTGCCGAAACAACTCATAGAACAACATAAACTAAATTTGGACCGATATTCTAAGGAAGGAGAAAGAAAGAGTATCATTACTAGTGACGAGACACGGATTCATCACTACGAGCCTGAGAGTAAACGGCAGAGTTTGGAACGGAACTCAATCACGAGCAAGAAAAAGTTCAAAAGTCAACCATCAGCTGGAAAATTGATGCTCACAGTTTTCTCGGATTCTCACGGACCAGTTATCGGGAAGAAGGTTCAACAATCAGCAGCGCTCGTTACAGTGAGATGCTTATTGAAGAGCTGAAGCCTAAACCTCGCAGAGGCGCTGTGATCTTGCATGATGATGCACGTCCACACATTTCTGTGACACGCTGTGACATCCTCCCTATAGTTCTGATCTCGCTCCATCGCACTTCCACCTGTCTGGTTCCCTGAAACCATGCACCTGATGCATTTCTGATTAAGAAGTGAAGACACCAGCAAATCCGTGGCTCGCAGCTCAGCTTAAAACATCTTTTAATGAGGGGATGCAAAAGCTAAGATTTTAACAGATGAGCAAAGTGTATTGAAAAGGGAAGAGATTATGTCGAAAAATGATGTATTTGTCTTTTCTGAAAGTTAAATAGAGTGTGGTTCATTTTTGACCTCGTAGTTCTGGACTAAAACACAACGGGGTGTGCAGTTACAGGAAAACGATCAGTGACCGAATGTACTGTAATGCGGCACGCTGCAAAGCAGATTTACACTGAAACTGACTTTCTTTGCAATCCAATTGAAATGATTTTTCCTCTTCATTTGTTAGCTGCGACACTCAGTGCGCACAGTGGGGGTCCAAAAGTCTTGGAGCACCAGTGAAAATGCGCCTAATGTGCATTCTTTGCTAATTTTAAGCAACAGTTTTCATCACGAATGACATTGTTGACAATAATTTTAGTAAAAAGCAGAATGTTTAAAAAGATATACATGAATATTCTTTGTGCTTTAATGGGGGGTGTGCACCCGAGCAGGCATGGACTCAATTTGTGCAAAACCTTATGCAAAACCTTATGCATTTCGCTCAATATCAAAACTGCGCTTAGATTTAAAAAGGGACCTAGAAATAGTGCAGACCCATGAGGAGTAAATATACAGGATATTAAACTTCTACTTTCTTTGTTTAAATATTTTCAAAATGTAAAATATACTTATTTTTTATAAATTATAAATCCCAGATTTTCATACTGTACTTTTGGATCAGTATGTTATTAAACTGTCAAACTATTTTATTTCCTACGCCTACTGGTGTTACTAATATGACTAGACTCGCTGACAGAGGTCATGTCTTAAATAATTATGCAACAAATTATGAATGCTATTAGCGCTGAATATTATCACTCCTACAGTACAAGGGTCTGGCACCCACCCAGAATCAGCATGATTTCATTTAACATATTTCCTCATCACCACTTCTAACCACCGCTTTGAATTTACCTGCAGGACCTCGGATCCTAACGGGTTTTGGTCATGGATCAAATAATATTTTAGATATGCAAAAAAGGGAGACAAATATGATTTAGCTTTTTGCATTCACGAGGGGCGTTTAAGTCAAAACGGGACATTTAATTGTGCGAAATAACAAAACAACAAAATAGTGAGCTTCGAGCTCACCTCGGCCTGGATCGTCATTCATGGACATACGGCCTTCTTTAAAACATTTGCACCATTTAGTGATGGGAAAAAGCTCTTATCGCTCTGCTGTGCTCTGGTGAAAGCTAATCAGTTTTACGCCTTCATTCACAAGAAATTTCATCACAAGTCCCATTTTGACTTGAACAGCCCTTTTAGGACTTACGCTTAAAGCAATCATTCAATACTTACGGACATTCTACCTTTGAACAATAATTAAAATGAACGAAAAAATTATTAACCGGGATACATTTTAATCATCTTGTTTTACTAAAACAAAGGACGTGTATATGTAATTAATCTACAGTACGAGTTTTAATACTAATATTACTTGTGGTGTTTTTCGTAGAGTGAGTGGGGTCTCATCACTCTCTAGGGTGATTTTGTCAGTGTGATCTGGCAACCCTGGTAAGCACAGAGCAAGGTGAGTGATAAAGCGTTTTAATGCACACGAGCGAGCCGGGGTGCGAAAATATTAATAATAATTTTTCTTTTTCAAATAAACAAATAAATGACATGTGATAATTAATGATTCATAATCAGAAAACAGAAATCATAAGCATTAATAAACATGTACCTGTACATAGCATTGAATAACCACAATAAAGCTTAGACTAAGGCATATGTATTGTACACGAGAGACTTTATGTTATCAAGAAAGGAGGCAACAGATGTGAAAGAAAAGGTCTGTGTGTGTGGGTGGGGGGGGGGGGGGGGGTGGCT